>APFE030328913.1:2863-31000 GCA_000404065.3 Pinus taeda
TGTATAAATATGTATTGTAACATTGAAAGGAACCTAATGAAAAATCAAGCTGGTAGTCTCGGTTTTGAGATCCATTGGGAAATCTCTGTGTATATGTGTTTTATGTGTTATGCTCTCGCATTTTTACTTTTCCTGTGATTTAGAATTCGTATGCAGGTAATTTCTGTACGGGGTTAAAACCTACACATAGGGCTCGTAATAGAATCACAAAGCTTCTGGATACATAATGAGAGGAGTTAAAGACTCACAAGGAAATAGAATTGGTGCTCCTTCAACACTTCAAAAGCATAGCAGTGGAAACCTTTGCCGATAAATCACTCCATTAAGCACTTCACTAAGAATATTCCCAAGTTGGTGACCAAGGAAGACAACTTCAATCTCAGTAGAACAGTAACGAAGCAAGAGGTCAAAGAAGTGATCAAAGAGATGCACAACGGGAAAGCTCTAGGTCGCGATGGTTTCATTGTAGATTTCTTCAGAACTTGTTGGGAAACAATCAAACACGACATTCTTGATTTGGTAGAGGACTCAATAACATCAAGAAAATTTCTCATAGCACTTAATGAATATTTTATAGCTCTTATCCCTAAACAAGAAAAGGCAGTGACCCCAGATAAATTTAGACCAATAGCTCTTTGCAATGTGGTGTACAGAATCATTTCCAAAGTGATTTCTAACAAACTCAAACCTCTTCTACCATCGCTAGTTTCAAAGGAGCAGACTGGGTATGTGGAGGGTAGAAAAATCCTCAACAACATCATCCAAGTCCATGAAATGATCCATTCCCTCAAGACCTATAAGTAAGCATGCATGATAATACAGCTGGACATAGTGAAGGCCGATGAAAAACTTAGCTGGCAATACATTAAGGAAATCCTTAAAGCTAATGGCTTTGACTTCAACTGGATAAGATGGGTCATGGCACTGGTCACCTCAGAAAGCTACTCTATCTTGCTGAATTGATCACCTTCCAAAACTTTAAAGCCTTCACGAGGTCTTAGGCAAGGTGATCCTCTCTCCCCTTTCCTTTTCATTCTCATGATGGAAGGATTGGGCAGATCGATCAATGCTGCCAAGGAGGAAGGAAGAATCAAGGGGCTAAAACTGACTTAGAATGGGGAGGCATTGACGCATCAACAATTTGTGGATGACGCAATGCTGCAAGGCACACCCACTGTAAAGGAAGCCAAATCCTTTAAGCAAATTCTAAATGACTTCGCCCTTGTTGCAGGCACAGAGGTAAGCCTTTCAAAATCCAAAGTTTTCTTTTTCTACCGACATTTCAATCCAAAGACATTTCTCCAGAATTCTTGGTTTTCAATGAGAGAATCTTCCCTCTAAATATTTGGGTATGCTTCTTACCGATAAGCCTCTGAATAAAGCTGTTTGGGAAGCAATTACAAATAAGCTTAAGGACAAGGTTAGTAATTGGACTCATATGTCCTTTTTAGCAAGAAGACTAGTTCTTATAAAGGCGATTCTTTAGACCATTCCAATCTTCATGTTCTCTACCCTTCCAGTCCCTAAAGGAGTTTTATAATAGATTAGGAACATTCAAAGAAACTTCCTTTGGGGTAAAGGCGAAGAGAAGAATAAATGGGCCTTGGTGGTGTAGGACAAACTATGTAAACCCAAAATCCATGGAGGTTTAGGTCTCCACGACCTAGAGACCCTAAGCAAGGTCTTGGGGGAAAAACATTGGTGGAGATAGCTAAACGAGTCCAACAATCCTTGGGCCAAGTTATGGAAAGAAAAGTATGCAACAAATTGGTAGGAAAGGGACCACATTTGTATGTGAGGCCACATCAAGGGTTCTCATATTTGGAGAATAGAACTTTAATCCAGAATCACAGCTTTTGGGAGATTAGAAATGGGAACCTGGCTTGGTTCTGGGAGGACAACTGGCAGCAAGAACAGACTCTATGCATAGATAGTCTAGACATTATAAAAAATGACACCCTTAATAAGGGGCTCAAGAGGGTAAGTGACTTTTGGGATCAGACCAGAGGGGAAAGGAAATGGAGATTATGGAAAGTGCGTTCTTACAGTGCGGGAACCCCTTTGAGGAGCCAAGCTAAAATTGTGGAAGAGATCCTAGAAAAGAGATAGATTCTGACCTCATCTTCGGAAGATATTCTTAGGTGGGGCAGAAATAATGAAGGTAATTTCAACCTCAAAGAAGCCAAAAGAATAATCACAGGATTTGGTTATTCAAACATTGATAAGACTTGGGGAAACATTTGGAGCAAGCCTCAGTGGATGAAAATCAAAATGTTCATATGGCTAGTTCAACACAAAAAGATTATGACCTGGGAAAATCTAAGAAAAAGAGGTTTTGTAGGGCAGTCTAAGTGTCACTTATGTGGTCTTTATGAGGAGACCATGGATCACCTTCTTAGCTCATGTGAGTTCATCTCTTCCATCTGGAACTGGGTAGCCTCTATCTTCAACCAAACAAACAGAAAGGAAAATGACATCACAGAAGCTTTAAAGAATTGGAGGAGAGACTTCTCGGAAAATGAAATAGTCAATGTGGCTTGGTCATTGATCCTAGGCTTCTTGATCTGGGATGTGTGGAAAGAACACAACAATAAAATATTCAAAAGTAAATCCAGCTCTACTCAAGGTATTGTGGTTCAGATTCTTAATCAGCTCAAAGAAACAGTTAAAGTCTTCATGAAGCATCGTCCCGGGAAGCCCCCTATTCTAAGAGACATCGTCATCATGCAATAACTGGGTCTTCAGGCTTATGATGCAACAAACACCAAAAAAGAAAGCAAGGAAAAAAACAGAAAACAAAGCCCTCTAGCAACCTCACCCTCATGGCGTTTTGAAACTAAACATTGATGGAGCTTCAAAAGGGAACCCAGGGAATGCTGGTTACGGCAAAGCCATCAGAAATGCAGAGAGCAACATCTAAGTTATCTTTCATATTCATTTGGGAAGGGCCACCAACAATATGGCAGAACTCATGGCCATTGAGCAAGGCTTAGAAATCCTAATAGAATATAATCTACCCAACACAATTATAGAGGTAGACTGAGAATTAATGATCAATTCAGTTAAAAGGATAAGCATTGGCTCAACTCCCAATAAATTTTCAAGGAATTGGAGACTAACGCAAGTGTTTCATAGAATCCAATCTCACCTCAGAACACTTAAAACTCTTAGCTTTGTTCACGTGCGAAGAGAGGCCAACAGAGTGGCAGACAAACTAGCCAATGAAGAGGTGACCTACACTCGAGAAAACAAATGCCTAGTTTGGCAGAATGTACAAACTTGACAGCTTCGTGCGGACTGCAATACTCTGGCTCATGAATATAGGGAGCATCACCAAAACTCCAGACGAAATCATTTAACAGTAATTCATTTCACAGGCCAAGGTCATTCGGCACATCTCCTCAATCCAAAATTGGGTGCAGTCGTTGGATCGAGTGGCAGGAGATCTAGGGTGAAGAAAGGTAGGGCTTGTTGGCGGGGGGTTCGGAGCAGTTTTGCTACAGTAACCCGGGTTATTGGGCGGCTCTATCTACTAAAGTGGTTTTTAAGAAATGGATGTGATGCCATTGATCGCGCTACACATGGCTCGAGACTCAAAGGCAGTACCGCCTTTATTGGGCATGTAACGAGCGTGCATGTTGTCCGCACGATATTCTTCGTTGTCGTCGGATTGCGTGGCAATAGATTGAGGGCTAGGGTTGATAGGGCTAGTAGGTGCTGGGACCGTGATGATGTGGACATTGTTTCCCGCGTTGTTGAGAATCAAACTACCCTCAATCAAATTCTCATCAAAGCCAATGACCAAGTGACAAATGGCTCCAAGATCGATGTAGATCCAACTCCCATCAATTGCCGAAGTTGCGGTCTTCCTTGGTGGGAGATTGTCAGTTAAGTTTTGCAGAGACATATTCACCTTTATGAGTGATTCTCCTAAGCTTCATGGTTTGTAAAGTGAGTGCGCATGTGACATTAGCTTACATGTATATTATGTAACTTTGCTATTCTCACTGTTGAATAGAAGGTCTGTTTCTTTCCTGAGAAAAAAGAAAAACAAAAGAGTCATGAAAATGAAGGTGGAGAAGCAACGCCCCCATCCCTTGCTCCTAGGTGATCGCTTTCTTCACCTCGGCTTTCACCACAGACAACACTGTTGGGCAAGATTTTTCATAAAATGTTGAGCTCAGCTGCCCATGCACACTGTTAACACGCAATAAACACCATTACAGTAATGCATGCAGAGCTTTTCATTAAAGCGACCATTTTTCGTGCTTCAAACGCAACTTTTCTTTGGCAGTATTTCCAGATGGTTTGGAGAGACTGGCGATGGCAAATTTATAAGGGCAGATGTACACTGTACAGACATGAGGACAGAAGCAAATTCAAAAGAGGGAAAATGAATTCATCTAATATTAAAAAAGGAGTAGTTGATTGATTGCTTTCTGTAGTGCAGGGGTACAAATACAGTGGATGTTTTTCCTGAAGTCATGTGCGGAGTTTCCAAACTTCATGGTCAGCGCCGACATCAGAAAAGGAGAGTTTGGTGAAGTAGGTGCCTTTTATGTAACTTCGTGAGAGTACACTCTTCTCAAATGTCCACGAGCTCCACTGGTACAATCATTATAGTTGGGAAAATGCGGAACTCGGAGATTTAAATTGTTAAAACATGTGATCTTTTCACCGCCATACTTTTGCTATCTAATGCTATTTAAATTTTAATTTTTCGAATGTTTGACTTGCCAGATTCTTAAAAAAATTATGAACAAGGTTTCACATGTCAATGTCGCTTTTTGAGTGGATTTCTCTTTCCCTTAAAATTAATTTATTTGCAAACTTAAAATATTTGGAACATTTAAAAAACATTTTATAAAGTATTTAGAGATGGAAGATTGTTTAAAGTTTTAAAAAAGTTGTTTGAAGTATTTGGAGATTAGAAGTGAGGTTAAAAGGAAATGGTTTAAATTCTAGATTTTTTTAATGTATTTATTATTTTAAGAATATTTTAAAAATAATATTTAAAATAAAAGTACTTAACTAAGAGAATTAATTTTCCCCAGAGAATTTATACTTTGTTTGTAAAATTTTAATTATTTAAATAAGATATTGAATAAATGTATTCAACAAAGAGAATTAATTTGCACATCCTCGTAGGTAACTCAATTAGTTTTCACATCTTTTTATATGTAACCCAAAGTACTTATATTTTGTTTGTTTCAAAATTTCAGAAGGTGATGGATAACATTTTTAAGCTATTTTGTGATTGGTTAATCGTGTATATAAATGGCGTTTTGATCTTTTCCAAGAACTTGCAAGATCATTTCAGGCATATCTGGATTTTTGTAAATACCATAAAAAATGGTTTAGTACTAAGTAAGAAGAAGATTGAGGTTTTCCAAACCTCCATCAAGTTTTTAGGCCACAATATTTTTAATGGTCAAATTTCCCTGCAGAAATATGCTCTTGAATTTTCAAGAAAGTTTCCAGATACAATAACTGACAGGACTCAACTGCAGCGTTTTCTTAGCTGCCTCAATTATGTCAGTAACTTCTAGCAAGATTATGCAAAGGACAGAAGTCTATTGAACCAACGCCTGCACAAGAATCCTGAACCCTGGACTCCAGCTCATACTAGAGCTGTATAAAATATCAAGTCTAAGGTAAAAACTCTCCCCATCTTATACATATCAGATGATGTTGCATTCAAAATCATGGAATCAGACCCCAACAATATTGGTTGGGGAGGTATTTTGAATCAAAGAAAAGGGTCAGAAGGGCAAATTATTCAATTTGCTTCAGGAACATGGAACCCTACTTAGAAGAATTATTCCACAATTGAAAAAGAAGTTAAATTTGCATGGAATTGAATTGATAAATTTGAAATTCATCTTATCAACAGAACATTCCTCCTCGGGACTGATGCATCAGCATTAAAGAAAGCTTTGACAAAAAAATATGAAAAATCTCGGGGAAGCTAAATTCGCAAGATGGCAAGCATTGTTTGTAAATTTTGATTTTCAAGTGGAACATATAAAGGGTAATGAAAATTGTCTCCCTGACTTTTTAAGTAGGGAACACCTCCAAAACATCAAACATCAAGAGCAAGATCATATTATGGTTATAGTAACTGAATTGGATCCAACTCAAAACCAAGAAGTCGTCAAAACAATAAATGAAGATCAAAGTTGGACTGAATACAGAAAAAATTGGAAGCCCACATGGCAGCTTCGAAGCACAAAAGTTTTGGATGCTAATCTACAGCCACACACAGATCTTCTTCATCTTGTGCCAAAAATAAGAGTATTCCCAAAAGGCAATAAATGGATACATGAAATGATTTACTCAGATAGTATGGTCGGAGCACGTAGGGCAGAAGAAGTACTACAAAATGTTTTTAAAGATATATCAATGATATGGAATGAAGGAAGTGACAAAAGAAAAATATATCATATATACTCGACTATAAATAGAGCCCAGAATACAAAATGGCCAATTACTAATCTAGTCTTATGGCCCCATAATGATCCTAAACTTATTTTCCCTGACACAATGTTTGATTTTGCAGGTTATAAGCAGCTATGGTGGGATTTTCTTAATGTAGATGGAAAAAATGAGACACACTACACTAAGCTTAAGTTTGGATCTATCAGAGCTAGACAAAGATCACAACAGCCAAAATGGCTAAGGGATTGGTGGGATGACTATGGTGTTAACCATACAGCCATTGATCCAATCTGCTATGAGGCCTATTTCTGCTTAAATTGTGACAAATGTTTTCACAAAAATAGGATGGAATGTATTCATGAACCATTTAGAGATGTAAGACATGTATAATTACCCAAACCATCATATATTACAACAATTCATGTGATGTCATGATGAATGGTTGGTGATGACAAAGATAAAAAACCAATATGTGCTTAATAAACCTATGATTGTAAGAAGGATCTTTACCAAAGACTAGGATGGTATATTATATCCCAGAGTTTTTTCCAGAATAATGGCCCTTGGTGGCCCCAGTACTTCTGGTTCCCATGGGCTTATGCCATAAAGCTCCACATTGTACAATGGTCCAGTCATGAGGACTATTCATGACTAGTTTTCTCATTGGCCTTCACTGGTTGAAAGTCATCCGGAGTGTACGTTTGAGATAAATATGCTTTGCGTGGGATGAGCTGTCACCTCCACTTTCTAAAAAGTCTATACGATTGATTTCTTAGTCACGAGACTCAGAGCGCTTCTCCGAATTTTGGTGGATATTGAACCACATCTCATACTGACAAATTCCTTAGTACTTCAGTATTGTCGATTCGATGGTCAAATGGTTGTCTCCTCCTTTTTCTATATATCCAGGAAGTCTAGGCTCATTCGGGCATTGATTGTTAGTCATTGTGAGTTAGTAAGTCTTATGTTTTGGAGTCTGAGCTCTTTGCCCGCTCTGTAACTACGGATGATTTGTCTTATTTTCTTACATCACATAAATAAATAAAATCCTTTAGGTGTTCTGAGAAGCCCGCACATCATTGTAACCCACTGGTGAGAACCTAAAGTGGCCAGAACATTAGAGTGTAGGAGTATATGAGTTTTAAGTCTTTGTTCACAAGCAGAGCCTGTGTATTCGCCGGGTATCCTCCAGTGAAGCTCGTTTAATATTGGACAGCTCAAGTATGGTAAACGCAAACATAGTCAAACTCTCGTTTGAACAGATGTGTTACTATTGTAATCCATATTAAGATCAATAAAGAGTGTTATTTCATTTTCCGCTTCCGAGTACTGTGTGCTTTAAGTTGTGCTGCTGAGATAGTAATTCTTGCATAAAAGTTAGTCACCTCATCAACTAGCCGAAGGGATGCCAAAGACCATAGAAGGCCAAGGGCGCCATTGTGAAGGTCTCGAAGTGCGTGAAAGTTTAATGGTAGTTTTGAGTTCATAACAACAAGAAAGAAGAGGCTCAGCAAGGCCGAGAGTCCAACAAGATTGCAATCCCACTAGCGAAGCCCCTACTAAAAATTGGTATCAGAGCCAGTAACGTCTGGTTCACCCAATAAGTACTCAATAAATATCACTCTTTCCATATTTCAGTTTATAATTGATCCCTTTCGCAAATCTATTTCATTCCGAGATATTAAAGAGCATGAAAAATCCACTCAAGAAAATCCCTTGAGGGATATGTTCGTCACTGCCTCCAGTCGGGTTCATAATTCTGCCGAACTTGAATATGAAGAAAGTCAACCCATTGCTAGATGGCAGTTACATATCATTAATGCTTCATAAGTATATGCATATCTGTCAGTATTTCATTTAGTTTTTGCTACCCGTATTAGTATAAACGATTCAATAAGTCAGATACAGGAAAATTCTGACTGTGTACAGAGTATATCCCTCCTAGATCCCAAAACATTACAAGCCGAGGCCAAAAGGCTAAAAACTCAATATCTTCATCTGGGTTGTATAAGAATAGGGATACATGCACTTACTCATCAAGGTCTAAATACATTTGTATTAGCTATTGCCCATGACCTCACACATAATAAATACACAGATTCCTTAATAGGTGGGATAGTCGTACCTCTATCCAACGGGCCAGTATATTTTGATCGCTACCCAAATTTCTATGTTTATGTCTTTGATGAAAGCATAAAATATATCCTTCAATTACAAATCTAGACCACTAGATTTGACATGAATAGAAAACGACATAATATAGCAATCTAGACCGAAGGGTGTTTTAAACACACTAATACGTTATATCGAGCAGTTCTGCATGCCCCAAGCAAGGATTCAAAAGGTAGTGTTGTCGTACTCAAAGATGCAAGAAACTAGAAGATTGAGCACCAAACAATCAAATGGGAAGATCTAACTTTCCCTGAACACTAGGTTGTCTCAAATCCTAGGCCTCCTTCTATCAAGAAAATAACCTCTGCAAATATTCATGATGAATCATCCAAAGCCATTCCCTCTTTTCCCCGTAGATCCACAATTGATAGAAGAAGAATTGATGAAGACTGCAGAATGTCTCGTTTTTATGTTTCTCCAGAACTTGCTGATATTGGTTGCTCCAGTTCCTCTATAAATTCTTGTTAGCATATTTCGCTTTTTGAGTTAGCCCAACCTGTGAATTTTAATTCTTTAGAAGTCAAATGTCCTGAGTGTCAAAATATTATCAATTGAAGCCAACTTGCAAATCTGGTCCTACATGAGAACCATAATCCAAGAATAGGTGAAGCACCTCCTTCTACTTTTGTTACTCCCTGTCCAAATCCTAAATGCTCTGAAATTCCATTCCTTCATGAATATGAGCATGTTCTCATGATACATTGAGTTCCTACCTTAGAAGAAGAAGATCCAAGGTTCACAGAATTATTTTCATATATGAAACTAGCAAAACCAAGATATGGTCTTGGTTATCTTGAACAATCAAAAGGATTGAATCCCAACTATAGATTTGGCCGAGTTCCAAAAGATTTTAAAAAGCCTAGTACGGCAAAGATGCATAAGTTCTTTACGCTTATGGATGGTTGTCCAAAAACCAAAATCCCAGAAAATGGATGAAATCAATGTTGAATTGGGATATTTTCACAAACCCCAAAGCTAAAGAATTTGGAAGCAATCATATTGTTCCTCAGAAAATAGCATTTTCTGTAGAATGGAAAAAACACATGGAATCCACTGATACTTGGATTTCTTTTATATCTGGTTAGAAAGAAGATAGACTGCTAATGTTTTAATGACTGACTCGTCAACATCTTCTCCATCCCAACATCTCTAGCAAGCTCTAGATGGCCTTAAGGTTGAGACTCCAACCACATTTCCACCTTATAAGGGAATTGTGCTTGGAGAGGGACAAAGTTCTACCAAAGCAGTTCCTTTAGTGTTAAAGGATGAGAATGCAATAAGCACTAAAGGCAGAATTCAAAAAAAGCAGAACGGTTGAACTAGATTAATACTGCTCTGAAAGGCCTTGAAATGAATATTGCCAAAGCTTCCATAGTCAAAGACTAATTTGAAACTATACAGGTTTCCTTGAATACTGTAAATAATGCTCTAGATAAAGTACAATTTGATAATTTAGTCGTCAAGAGTTATATGAGAGATTCTCTAGACAAATTAGAGAACGTAGAAGACAAAGTGGTAGAGCACATTGGCTCTACATCAATTCAATTAACATAATTGGTAAATAAAGTAAATAGATTATCTATTGGCAAAACAGAGAAACCAATTCCCACAACATTTATGCATAAAGGACCTGTCCGAATACAAGACCCTGTCGAACCCATCGACAGGTTTCCATTGTTACTCCCTAAGGTGTCTGCATCCCAAGAAATTAAAAAGGAAACAGACAAAGGATAATCTTCTAAGATTGCAAAAACACCAAAAGATGAGCATATCACATTCTTAGCTTTATTTAAAGAAGAAGAGAAAACAAAAGTTTTACCTATATATGAGCCATTAAAAAGTCAATACAACAGGTATGTTGCGCCTGATATCTGTGGCAACGGTAAAATTCCAGAAACTCACACTGTTAGAAAATTATATATTACGAAGCAATGGAACACATAAAATATTGCAGAAATAGAAACACAGAAAATGCATAAAACAAGAGAGACACATATATATGTGGTTCACTCAGTTTGGGCTACTTCCACCCTGAATAACCAGTCCTTCCTTCCTATTATCTAGCAAAATGAAGAGACACAACCTATAGTAGATCCACTGTAATATCCTCTGTTTTCTCTCATAGTCTCACCTCTCTACTTCTTGCTCGAAGAATACACATCTATTAAACAGCCTCAAATACAATGCCCTCATACAAAGAGAGGGGTTGCCTTCTAGGGAAAAAACCCTAAACTAAACATAAGTTCTACTGTCAGATCATCCGCATAATGAACAACCCAGATTAACTAGAAATTACTATACTTTTATAAGGCAATTTTACATCTATTTTTAGCTTCGGGGGCGCTGCCCCTGAAACCCCTGTCGGGGAACCACCATGCACCCCCCTGCGTGGAGGAGTGTACAAACGTCTTGCGGTATACACCTGACTGAAACAAAGGCCTCTAAAAAATCATGCTCCATACTCAACACACACATTCTTTGTTGATTCTCATAGAGAATGGTCTATAGACAACTTTAGTGTAGGAAAAACCAGAGAATTAATAGATATGATGTACACAGAGTATAAACTCATGTGTCTCAGAGGAAAGCCTGAGGTAGATGCTTGTAAGACCATTATCCAGTGTTTTACAGGCACACTCCTGAGATGGTGGGAAACAAAAGCTTCTCCTGCTTTGATTAAGCAAATGGAAGATCAATTGCTCAAAGATGAGCAAGGTAACATAATCCACAATCCAGATGGGACGGTCCAAAACAATATGAATGGAGCTCTAACCTCCATGATCATTGAACATTGGTGTGGTTCAGAAGCTAATATAGATGATAAAAATGAAATCATTCTAATGAACCTAAAATGTTACAAGATCTCCCAATATGAATACTTCCATAGAGACTGGATGCAGAGGATATATGAGACAAATAACTCCAAAAATCTATTGTGGAAACAGGTTTACTTGGCAGCACTTCCATTAAGGTTTGTAGACTATCTTTGATTACAAGAAGTCTTCCAGATGCCATTTGAGTCCCATACATGGGGATATATTTACAGTTTTATTACTAAAACATTGGTTGGCCTTTGTACTAGTGCAAAGGTAAATAATTCATTAGAAAATATGTCCAGATTTCCAGACAGCAAATCTTTTTGTAGCAAATATGGCCTATCTTTAGAAGATCCACTAGTTAAGAAAAGGAAGCTCAAAAGAAGAGCTAAGAAAGAAAAGCTGCATACAACCAGAAAAAACTTATAATAGATTTAGCAAGAAAAGGCCTCCATTCATGCCCCATGCACAACAAAAAAGAAAAGGATATTACAAGTATATCCCAAAAACACACTATCGCAGGCCATCTCATATCCACTTACACAGTCATAAACAAGAAAAGTGGAACAAACTAACTTGTTGGCTTTGTGGCCAAACAAGACACACTGCAAATAACTATCATGTAGGAGAAGAGTTGAAAAAGAATTGTGGCAAGAAATCTTAGCCACAAAATTAAAAATTAAAACAAGTCAAGATAGAGACGCAATACTTTTGCATGAAATGTGGGTCAAAATCTCATAGGACAGAACATTGTCCTAATATTACAATTGGCAATCACCCCTAAATTCAACAACAAGAATTGTTGTACTCATCTGATGAATTCTCAGATTCAAATAATAGTCCTGTCTATTGATCTGAAGAATTTGAAGAAATAAGTATTCATGCTAATGCCTATAATTGTTCAGATTCAGAAAATTGTAAATGCATTTTTACTGACAATGAATCTGATTCTACAGAATCATCTTTAGAAGAGCCATAGTCTAAGAAAATCAAAGAAAAAGTTCTTATGCCTCAAATAGAGGAATATGAAATAAATATCTTATCTCAGTTCCATGCAGTGGAGGATGGAGAAATGAAGACTCGCCTCACAGAAGCCTTCATGGATCAGCTGAAGATTTCAAATAGCACCAAACATTCTCGTAAGAAGCCACTTTTTATTGATGCCTCATATTCAAGAAATGCAAAATCTTTTCAAACACAACGACAACAAGACAAGGTCCGCCCGCTTACCTTGGGGGAAGTAAGCCATGAAATACACAATCTCAAATTTGAAATTGCTCAGCTAAAAATTTTGGTTCGTAGATTAGAAAAAAGGAAAAATGCATAAAGAAACAAAACCAGAAGAATAATTTGATCCAGAAGATTATTATAAATCAAATGTCTAGATCTATGAAGGAATAAAAGATAATGATTCTAGTTTTAAAGAAATGCAATACTCATAGTCGAGTATCAACAACACCATGTACAAGTACAAATTTGCATACATAATGAAATCTTAATTTGACTTCTCTTATTGATTCTAGAGCAGATGTGAATATACTCAACAATAAAGTTATCCCAACAAAATTTTGGATGGCAGCTAAAAGAGAAGATATTGGTCTGGGCAATAAGAAGTTGAATTATGAAGTGCCCAGAGCTTCTATATGTTTTGACAGACATTGTATAAAATTGAAATTTGTTGTTGCTGACATCCCAATTGATTGCATCCTTGGAAAAAAATTTCTAGCTGTTGTAGAACCTCATGGTTCATACAGGAGGAAGAAAAATAGAGGTGGATATTTTATCACTCTGCCTACTTCCAATGGCCAATCCAAAAGAATAGAATTGCCATATGTATCGACTCCAAGAGTCTCAAAAATGGCCCAAACTATGAAAGAAATGAAAAAAGCAGAAGCCAAGTTATCAGATTTAAAAGATCTGAAATCCACTCTCAGCATCTCGAAGCAGTTAACTTCTCCAGCAATACAGAAAAATATTTTAGAGCGAAAAGTACAGATTGAAAATGAATGTTGTGCTAAAGAACCAAATGCATTTTGGCATAGAAAGCAACATTCATTTGAGCTCCCATAAAAAGCAGAATACACAGGCAGACCTTGTCAAAGAAAGGCAATCCCAATGAATAAAGAATATAGAGAACTCTACCAGAAAGAGGTCCAGAACCTATTAGATAAAAAAATTGATCAAAGAATCAACCAGTCCATGGAACTGTTATGGGTTTTATGTCAATAAAAGATCAAAACAAATCAAAGGAATCCTGAGACTGGTCATAAATTACAAGCCCCTGAATGCAATACTATCAGATGATACATATCCAATCCCCCACAAGAATGATTTGATCAGTAGAATTGCAGGAGCCAAAGTATTTTCAAAATTTGACCTAAAATAAGGTTTTTGGAAAGTTGTCATTTCGGAGAAAGTTAAATTTAAGACCTCCTTCAGTATCCCAGTAGGACACTATGAATGGAATGCCATGCCATTTGGCCTCAAGCATTCTTCGTCATAATTTCAGAAGGTGACGGATTACATTTTTAAGCCATTTTTTGATTGGTTAATCGTGTATATAGATGACATTTTGTTTTTTTCCAAAAACTTGCAAGATCATTTCAGGCATATCCAGATCTTTGTAAATACCATCAAAAGAAATGGTTTAATCCTAAGTAAGAAGAAGATTGAGGTTTTCCAAACCTCCATAAAGTTTTTAGGCCACAATATTTTTAATGGCCAAATTTCCCTACAGAAACATGTTCTTGAATTTTTGAGCAAGTTTCCAGATATAGTAACTGACATGACTCAGCTGTAGTGTTTTCTTGGTTGCCTCAATTATGTCAGTAACTTCTACCAAGATTATGTAAAGGACAAAAGTCTGTTGAACCAACGCCTGTGCAAGAATCCTGAACCCTGGACTCCAGCTCATATGAGAGCTGTACAAAATATCAAGTCTAAGGTAAAAACTCTCCCCATATTATATATATCATATGATGTTGCATTCAAAATCGTGGAATCGGACGCCAGTAATATTGGCTGGGGAGGTATTTTGAAACAAAGAAAAGGGTCAGAAGAGAAAATTATTCAATTTTCTTCATGAACATGGAACCCTACTGAGAAGAATTATTCCACCATTGAAAAAGAAGTTAGAGCTGCATGGAATTGCATTTATAAATTTGAAATTCATCTTATCAACAGAACATTCCTCCTCAAGACTAATGCATGAGAATTAATGAAAGTTTTGATAAAAATTATCAAGAATCCTAGGGAAGCTAAATTCGCAAGATGGCAATCATTTTTTGCAGATTTTGATTTTCAAGTGGAACATATAAAAGGTAATGAAAATTGTCTCCCTAAATTTTTAAGTAGGGAACACCTCCAAAACATCCAGCATCAAGAGCAAGATCATATTATGGTTATACTAATTGAATGTCTCAAAACCAAGAAGTCCTCAGAACAATAAATGAAGATCAAAGTTAGACTACATATAGAAAAAATTGGAAGCCCACATAGCAGCTCCAAAGCACAAAAGTTTTGGATGCTAATCTACATCCACAAACAAATCTTCTTCATCTTGTGCCAGAAATAAGAGTCTTCCCAAAACGCAATAAATGGATACATGACATGATTTACTCAGATAGTATAGTTAGAGCACATAGGGCAGTAGAAGTACTACAAAATGTCTTTGAAGATATATCAATGATATGGAATGAAAGTGATAGAAGAAAAATATATCATAGATAATTCACTACAAACAGAGCACGAAATACAAAATGGCTAATTACTAATCCAACCTTATGGCCCCATAATGATCCTAAACGTATTTTCCCTGACACAGTATTTGATTTTGGAGGTTATAAGCAGCTATGGTGGGATCTGCTTAATGTAGATGGCAAAAATGAGACACACTACACTAAGCTTAAGTTTGTATCTATCAAAATTGGACAAAGATCACAATGGTCAAAATGGCTAGAGGATTAGTGGGATGACTATGGTGTTAAGCGTATAGCCATTGATCCAATCTGTTATGAGGCCTATTTCTGCTTATATTGTGATAAATGTTTTCACAAAAATAACATGGAATGTAGTCATGAACCATTTAAAGATGTAAGACACATGTATAATTACGCAAACCATCATATCTTACAACAATTCATGTGCCGTCATGATGAATGGTGCGTAATGGCATAGATAAAACACCAATTTGTGCTTAATAAACCTATGATTGTAAGAAGGATCTTTACCAAAGCCTAGGATGGTATATTATATCCTAGATTTTTTTCCGCAATAACGACCCTTGGTAGCCCCAGTACTTCTGGTTCCCATGGGCTTATGCAATAAGGCTCCACATTGTACAATGGTCCAGTCATGAGGACTATTCATGACCATCTTTCTTGTGGGCCTTCACTGGTTAAAAGGCATCCACAGTGTACATTTGAGATAAATATGCTTTGCGTCAGATGAGTTGTCACCTCCACTTTGTAAAACGTCTATACAATTGATTCCTTAGTCATGAGACTCGGAGCACTTCTCCGACTTTTGGTGGGTATTGAACCATATCTCGTACTGATAGATTCATTTGTACTTTAGTATTGTCTGTTCGACTGTCGAATGGTTTTCCCCTCCTTTTGCTATATATGCAAGGAGTCTGGGCTCATTCAGGCATCGGTTGTTAGTCATTGTGAGTTTGTAAGTCTTATGTTTTCGAGTCTAAGCTCTTTTCCTGCTCTGCAACTATGGATGATCTATCTAATTTGTTTGGATCACATAAAGAACTCAAAGTCTTTAGGTGTTCTGAGAAGCCTGCACATCAGTGTAACCCACTGGTCAAAACCTAATGTGGCCAGAGCATTATACTATCAGAGTATATGAGTGTTGAGTCTTTGTTTAGAGACAGAGCCTGTATATTTGCCAAGTAGCCTCCACTAAAGCTCGTTCAATATTGGAAAACTCAAGTATGATAAACGCGAACACAGTCAAACTGTGGTTTGAATAGATGCGTTACTATTATAATCCATATTGAGATCAATAAAGATTGTTATTTCATTTTCCACTTTCGAGTACTGTGTGCTTTAAGTTGTGCTTCTGAGATAGTAATTCTTGCATAAAAGTTCATCACTACATCAACTAGCCGAAGGGACGGCAAAGACCGTAAAAGGCCAAGGGTGCCGTTGTGAAGGTCTCAGAGTGCGTGAAAGGTTATTGGTAGTATTGAGTTCATAACAACAAGAAAGAAGAGGCTCAGCAACACCGAGATTCCAGCAAGATTGCACTCCCATTAGCGAAGCCCCTGCTAAAAATTAGTATCAGAGCCAGTAACGTATGGTTCGCCCAGTAAGTACTCAATAAATATCACCCTTTTCATCTTTCAGCTTATAATGGATCCCTTCCACAACCTCTCCTTGCATCTATTGACATTTTCTATCAAGATTTGGTATAGAAATATTTGATAGAATATGAACCCATTCCCTTCAGATGTAGGTGATGTCACAAGTATGGTCACCTCTTTCGCGATTTCTCACTTGTTCCTAGATATCCCTCACAACCTCCTGCTCAAAAAATGGATTAGGATGGCTTCATTAGGGTAAGTTAAAGGAGGACAAAACCTAATAATCATAGCAATGCAATCCTAGATCACACACCAAGAACTCACACCATCTATGAATCCCTCTCTCAAGAGGAAGAGACAAATATAAAGGATTCATTTCAGGAGAAACAAGGCATTGAAAAAATAGGGGAAGGGAAACACTCACAATCTAGTGGAGAAGCCACTAAGAAAAACAAAATGAAGGGGGATCCTACATGGTGAACTATTCATGAAGACATCGATGTAATAACTTATGGGACTCCAAAATAAATGGATATGGATTATTTACATTTGTCATAGATAATGGAAACTTGGCATTGGAAGGTCCTTATTTTAATCCTAAAGCTACAAATACAATGTATTCATAATTCCCTTCTCAAGGCTAGGCATCATTGATCTTAAGAGCCTTCTAGATCCAATGCCACTTCTCCTTACTTGGGAATTCACACCCATATATTCAAGGATCACCCAAAGATTCTCAAGCCAAAGAAAAAGGAAGGTAGGAAAACCATTTCATTGTAGTATTACATTTTGTATTATTAAAGTCATTTCGTATTATAACATTTTTATAATTAGGTGTAAGGAGGCCACTAATTTTTGTGATTCACAACCTAATAATTACATCATTATCATCTTCTCATGGGGCATCTATTGTGGTACGATTCTCAACCTAATAAATCTAGTGTTCATTCTTTGATGACACCTCATGGACAAATGCTCACAGAAATCCAATGTTCATGTGGGTGGTCAGAGACATTTGGACTGGTGTGGGCAACATTGGTGGGAGGCTTCGAAGCCCTTTCAGGAACATTATAGACAAGATATTGACCCATTGACCTATGTTTCTTCTTTGCATGTAACTTCTCTTCCTTCCTCTGTTTCCTCCTCACCCCTTCTTCTCATGTGACTTTGTTGGATTGTCTTGGGGGGGCTATGATGGGATTTACGTTCATGGGAAGAAGTGATCCTCTAATTGGTCTAGTCTCGTTGCCTAACCATCCCATCCCACACACTCCCGCCCCTCCTTTTGAGCCTGCCATACATGCACTGACCTCCTCTGGAATTTCGGTGAATCCTTGTGAGGCTTTGAGTCTCCCTCCTACTGACTTTGGTGAAGAGAATTTGTATACTAGCACTTCCCTCCCATTCATGGACCCACTTCCCCCACCTTCCCCACCTGTTCACAACCTCGAATCCTCTCCCCACAACTCGGTGTGTAGCGATTTAGATTTTTTTATGCAAAACATGGTTATGGAATTGACAACTTTATCCAATCACAAGGCTAGGAGTCCTTCTTTCATTCTGAGCATTAGCCCTAGATTTTCCTTTAACATTACTATGCGACATAGGAGTGGAAGGGGAGACAACATTTTTTGGGTAAGTCATCGGCCAAAGTCTTGGATTTTCATAGAGATTCATATCTCATAGGCTTTCCCATTATCTTGACAACTAATTCACAGGCCCTTACAACTGATTTTCCTGAGGCATGGGCTTCTTGATGAATATTATATCTTTCAATATTTGTGACCTTGGGGATGTCACTAAGAGACTCTCCCTTATAAACCTTATCCAGGTAGTTCACCCTATCATTATTCTCATATAAGAGATGAAGTAGAATAAACATAAGGCCATTGAGTATTTCCTCTCTATTTTAGTGGCACCTTGTGGCAATTGATTCATGTCGTTTATCAAGTGGAATTATGGCTCTATGGTACCCTAGATGGGCTAATTTGAAATCCTACAATTTGTTTTCCAGGTATACCATTATCTGGGCACATTCAAGGTATCTTTATTTGTATCCACCTCCTCAATTTATACGCTCCATGCAAAGACAGGTTGGTTTTTTGGGATAAGATGGTGACTTGTGGGATTATGAATATTGGTTCTCTAATTATCGCAGGGCATTTTAATGTCACTATTTCGATGGAATAATGTTGGCATGCTTAGATCTATAATGATCCCTTGGTTATGCGCGTATATGACCTCTATGCGGAGAATCATCTAGTGGATATTCACCCTTTTCTTTTGACTCCTACCTAGAGTAATGGCAAGGAGGGGGAAGACCATATTGGTAAATGACTAGACCATTTTTTTCCACATGAGAATTTAGTGAAGCTCCTGGGCAATGTGAGATCTTGGGTGGAAAGGACATACATATCGAATCATCTACCGATAGTTCTACAATGGAGAAGGGAGGATTTGCAAAAGGGGATTCCTTTCAAATTTAGTAGAGTTTGGCTAGAAGATGAAGACTTTAACATGATGGTGAATACTATGTGGAGAACTAAGATAATCAACCCTGGGAACTCGAATATGAAACATATTTCTAAGAAACTTAATAAACTGAAGAGAAATCTCAAGACATGGGAATGATGAAAAAATAGATGAGCATCGATCTACAGAGTATAAATTAGGAGATTTTCAGCCTCAGACTTTTTATGGATCTTGCAACTCCTTCTCCGTTGGACCTAGTGACGATGAAGGAATTGGAGGAAAAAAGAGGACAATTTTAACTGCACAAGAGGCCTCCTAGAAGCTCAAGATCACAACAATATGGATTAGTGGGGGCAATTAGAATACAATGTTTTATCACAAGTATGATAATAGAATAAGTAACAATAACACTATATTGGATATTGATTGTGCTAATGGGGACATAGTATATTCCACCTCGAAGATACAAAGGGAGGTTGTCACATATTTTGAAGGTATATTATTGTCATGTGTTGGTGTTAATATTGAAGAACAATTATTAATTGACGATTACGCCACCATGCTTTCAGATGCTTCTAATGTGGGCCTACTTCTTCATGTCACTGGAGGGGGAAGGATAAAAGCTCTAGTCCAGATGGCCAGATGGTGGAGTTGTTTATACATTTTTTTGAGTTGATGGAAAAAGACCTACTAGATCTAGTTGAGGAATCTTGCACCATTCGACACATTATTGGACACATAAAATCCACTTTTTTAGTTCTCATTCCTAAGGCCTCTCACACTCAATCCTTCTCGGACTATAGGCTGATTTCCATTTGTAATATTACCTATAAATTGATTTCCAAGATTATTTTTGGTCAAATCAAGGTGATTCTCTCCAAGTATATATCTCGCGAACAATTCAGTTTCCTGTCAAGCTAGTTGATACATGATGCTATTGCTACTACCTAGGGGTGCATACACTCAATTCAGTCTAAGAGATTAGATGTAGTGGTTATGAAATTGGACCTAGATAAGGCATATGACTATGTTGATTTGGAATTCCATTGTCTTATTCTAATCAAAATTGGCTTTTCGGTGCACAACATGGAGTGGACCATGGCCTGTGTTACCACGATAAGATTTATTGATTTTATTAATGGTTTTCTATCATTATTCTTCAAGGAAGGAATGGGATTACATTAGGGTTTCTCTTTATCACCTCTTCTCTTCATTATTATTATGGATGGTCTAAGTTTAAAGATTAGAGAGGCTAGAAATATGAATACTTTCAAATGACTCAAATTGGAACATAATCTTACTATTTCTGATTTTTTTTTCATTGATCATGTTTTCACCTTTGGATTGGTCTTACAGACTGAATGGGTTGTTCTACACTCTATTATTGTGAGATATGGAGCGACATTTGGCCTGGTTACAAATGGAAATAATTTGACCCTTTTGTTTTCTAGTGGCGATAGGAAGGAGATTGAATATATAGATGGTATTTTTGTTGTTGAGACCAAAAAGCTGGAGGATGGGTTGACCTACCTGGGTTTTAGACTGAATTTGAATAATTACAGAGTTGGGGATTGGTCTTGGTTTCTAGATAAATTTCAAAACAATCTAAATAGATGGACTCACAGGTGGTTTTCACTGGGGAGGAGATATACTCTCATGCAATTTGTCTTATAGAAATTATCAGTATACTGGTCTCGTTTTTTTGTACCTCTCATGTCTCTTATTAAGAGGATATATCCTATTTTCACTCACTTCTTATGGTCTAGCACTAGTGAGGCTCACAATTTTCACTTGGTGAGTTGAGAAGCGATTACAAAGGTTAAGGAGAGTGGTGGTTTGGGCTTATTGGACATGCGGGTATTTGGTTGGGCACTTCTCATAAAATCCCTCAAGCGAGCTTTCTTTCGCAAGGGACTATGTCAATATATAATTAAGGTGAAGTATTTAAAGAGGCAAACAATAACAGAATGGTATAGAAGAGGAGATATTGGTGTTAGATTGGGTTCTAACATTTGGATGAGCTTACACAAGGTTAGAAGATGGTTTTTAGATATGCTCTAGTGGTCCATTGGTAAAGGGAACCATATTCTAATTGTCTTAGATGCTTTGATCAGAGGATGTTCCTCTAACTATCTCCCGAAAGAAATTATTGATTTTTTTGATGCTAGAGATATATTTTTTTTGGACTAGGTTATTAAGCAGTGGATTGACCACTATCCTATTTGGAAGGATGCTACAGACATTGGCTTGGCTGGAGAATCCTCTACTACATGGAGACAATACATACAAGTTCTTCGAATGCCCGGTCTAAGTAAGAACAACAAGGGAGATACACTTACTTGGTTTGGGAAATTACATCTCGGTTCCGTGGTGGTCTCAAATGTCTATAGGCATATACTTTTTCCATACTACTCCTTGACTAAAACTAGTTGTTTTTATAAAGTTTATAAATGAAAAGTTCCCTTGAAGATTATCTTGTTTGTCTTGTTACCTTGGCATAATAAGATCCTTAAGTGGGATTATTTGTGCAAAAAGGGTTTTCAAGGACCCGGATGGTGTCCAATTTGCAGACAATCCTTGGAAATTGTCTTACATCCTTTTCTGCAGCGCTCGGTGACTTTGCATGTATGGACATAGGTTTGTTTGTTTATTTATTTATTTTTTTTAATGTTAAAACTTCCTCCTCCTTGACTTTTCTCCATAGTGGAACTTTGTATTAAATGGTGGGTATCCTGCCATGGGAAGCACAAGTTGGTCCATTTATTCGTTTTCTTGGAGATCTAGCGCGTAAGAAATTTTTATGTTTTTGAGGGAGCTGCAGCTAATGTTCCCGAGATATGCTTCTACATCTTCGCATGGACGAATTCTCAGAAAGGGCCTTACACACCTAGTGAAAGGGACTGGTATGAGATCAGTCCACCCACAATTTCTCTTTGTAGCAAGATTATTTGACGGGGCCACACATGGCAACATCTATGGTTGTGGGGCGTGGCTGACGATAATTTCTCGAACTCAATTCAAAATATGCTGGAACGAAGGATCTTGTTCCAACACTAGAGCAGAAATCCTGGAACTTTAGGGTCTATTATGGTTCACAAAGAGGGGACAACTCGATTACATCTTCATATCACTGATGACATTCAGGGCCAGACCAATTTTACGCCAACTAATCTAAGTTGTTGGTTGGATTGCATAAAACTATTAAAACAATCATACGAATCCATTTTATTTCGAAATATTTTTCAGGAATCAAACATTATGGATAACAGTTTATCTAAAGAGGGTCTTCGTCCATCTTTAAGCGTCTTTTGATATAGCTATATTGTGGATGATACTACCAAGGAAGAGATTATGTTTCCTCTCACATAATTTGATATCTGTATTAATGTTGCATATACTTTTCAAACTACTTTAATGTTTGTTAAATTTGATTAATATGTAATTAAACATTGTTTTCTTAATAACCAAAAAAAACCACAAAGACATCTATTATTTTTGTTTTTATAAGGATGGGGACTCTTCTTGTTTTTATAAGGATGGGGAGTCTTCTTTTGAGTAATAAATCTATTGTTAAATATATGAAATCCCCTCCTTTTCACAAGGTGGTTCTTTAGTGTTTTTTTTTTTACAAAAATACTCAACTTTATATCCAATATAAAATTAGCGTTTTTTTCACATATATATTAATTAATTAATTATAACCTTCATAGACATAAAAAATTTCGAGAAATCTTAACATCCTCCTTTAACCTTAACAATGCTAAATCGTTTAACATGTATTCCGAAGAGTCGTGGAATCATTGGTGCTGTGGAAAGCGTTTTTAACCTTTCAAATGTATTTGATTGTTTGTAATGTTAAAATAAATCATAAATGTATGGGGTTGGTATTTAAGTTATTTTATTATATATATTTTTTATTGATTACAGTTTATAGATAGAAGAGGTTGGTGGTTATTATTTAAAATTTAAGAATTTGCAATTTTTTAGATTTTATTTAATTTATGATATTTTTTTTTAATTATCATAAGTCTTTTCCCTCTCTAAGAAATATACGAAAGATTTTGTACGCAAACAAACCGTTATTCCAATTACATTATAAATCATTATTTTACTGTTATTTACTTTAAAACCTGTATATATTAAAAATTTACAAATAATTTTAATAAAATAATAATGTTAACCTGTTTTAACATAATTTTAAATAAAAAATTAATAATGTTAACCTGGTTTAATATGCCGTAATGGGAAAATATTAAATAATTATTACACTTTTACAAAAATTAATGGCAAATGTTTTAGATTCAATGTAATTTAGCCAAATAAAAGAGAACGATTGTGACAGTTTTAAATGGAAAAGTGCCATTTTGAATGCGTATATCAAACGGCAAACAAACAATACCTTCCTACTGAAAAATGACTACTGGCAAAAACTACCTTTAACAAGTACTCAAGAATGACTACGAGTACTCTAGAATAGTCATGTCTTTCCACATGAGACATGATTTTGTATTATCCTTTGATTCAATTATATTTTTTTGTAATATAGAATTAGTTGATATAATTTATTAAAAATATAAAGTTATTTTTGATGATATAAATTTAAATTAATATAAGTATATTAAAAAATATTATGTGGTTGATATAGTGGAAAGTTTTTAAATATAAAAAAAAACTTATAGTAATAGTAAGAATGCTAAATAGTGTACCATTTAATTGATTAATTATGGAAAGAATTTATTAAATTGGAAATAATCTCAAATCCTTAAGAAATTGGTGAGTAGGAAGTCACTTGGCATGAATATAATTTTTTTTAATTTATTAAAAGTAATAGACCATTTTGCTAAATAAAATATTATAAATAATAATGAATAAATAATCATTGAAGAACTTATTAGAATTGGATCTCAAATCCCTAAAAAATTGGTGAGCCCTGAGCCAATCTAATTTTTTAAATTTATTAAAAGTCAATGCAACATAACAAACTCTGTAACACACTAGAACAGAGCCCTTAATAAACATTAAGAGTAAGCATATGTTGAACATATTCCCTTGATAATCAAAAATAAAAGATAAAAATCAATGAATCCTCATCTACTTAATTTGACATAAAAAAACTTTATAATATTATTAATGAACCCTTATTTTCCATCCCACATTTAATCCAACAAAAATATTATATATAATAAATAAATAAATAATTCACACCCCAAACTAGTTATTAAAAACACCTATCACCAAATTTAATATTCTAAGTAAATTTTGATTCCGAATCTTTCAAATCAAGTTCGTTTCCGGTTAGGTTAAATTTAGTTTTTGTTTTTTTCTCAAAGTTGAATATAATGACACTTGTTAAGCTAATTTTATTATTGGGAGTTTGATTGCGATAAACCAAATAAAATGAATTTATGTTTCCTAAGAAAGTCCCAATGACTTGGGCAGAAAAGTTTCAACCAACTGGACTCACCAATTAAGTTACGAATTTTGAATATTCAAAGCACATGAAGGAGTGAACAGTGCAAGAAAGCTAAATATTTCTTTGGAAAATATCTGTCAAACTTTAATGAGTAATTTAATTTGCGATTTTCCACAAGAAAATAGTGCTTTCTTAAATTTTTCTGTATTGGTGCTTGTAAAATAAAAGAGTCGCTCGATCTCTCGTCTAAACTTCCGTTCGATTACGAATGTTTCAAAGTATCAAAAACATTTTATTAAATCTGAAGCATACATTATTTAAATTAGGGTCACTCTGCTTTAATACCTCATGAGCTTATGCCAAATTCCATGGCACTGTAATGAAATAAAGTTGATTATCAGTCGCGTAGTTAGTTAGGCTTACAGCAATTTTTCGAGATGTGTGCACTGTTCCCCGTAAGAGGTTTGATATTTCCCATTTTGACCATGGCTTCAGCAAAGTCTGTAAAGAAAAGGTTCTGATGGGAGGCGTAGGTAGTTAGCTGAGAGTCTGTTGTTGGGAATTTCTGATAATTCCAAACAAAAACTGAACATAACATAGTAATGCTCTGTTTCTTAACACAACGGAAATTTAAAAAAATTGTTTGCGGAATACGATGTTTCAGCAACACAGAACTGGGGTTTCAGCGACACTCTGTTTTTTATGCAGCGAAACAAAAATAATATTTTCTGGTAACAGAATTTCAACAACGCACAACAAAAGGGACTTTGTATTCATTAACAATACTTTCTCTAACAGAGGGATTACAACAAGGCTGCTTTAGAAGCAGTTCAAAAACTTCACTCTATCAAAAAAAAAAAATACATTACTGTCTCCACTGTTGTACATTACAGAAATCAAAATACTCTGTCTCCTCTGAAAATCAACACACTGTCTTTGCACTGTTGTGTCTGCACTTTGCACTATTATGTCTGCACTGCTGTGCATTTACAAAACACTCTGTTTCAGCTCAAAAATCTCACACTGCTGTGTGTAAATTTTTCATTCTTTCATATGCGCTGCTACGTATTACAAAAAAAACTATCTCTGCGTTGTTGTGCATTACAAAGAGCACTCTGTCTCTGTTCAACTCACATTACTCAAAAAAACATTACATTTCATATACGGCGACCAAAAAGAAATTGCGTGAACAAAAAAAACTACTTGAAATTTTTATGACAAGACCATAAATTAAAACAAGGTATGGAGGGGCTGACGAATAAGTTTAATTCTTAAAATTTCTAGATGTTGCGGTACATTCTCCATGTCTACAGTGAAACCTGGTGTTTACTATTTTTACCAACTGTAATAAATTACCACCATTCCGTAATAAATCGCTGTGTAATGGTGAATTCAAGCAAGGGCTGGAGCTGCAGCTGTTTAATGGTGGATACATCATTGCAGGGTATGGCAAAGGACTGGCCCTGCAGTTGAAAATAATATTTCAACACTCCCCTTTAGTTTCAACTGTTGAGTTATCAGTCATACCCAGACATTTTCTCAAAAACTGAAAACTTTTTTGTCCCAGTAGTTTGGTCAGAATGTCTGCAACCTTCTCCTGAGTTCTGCAATGTACTAAAACAATTTCTCCATTGCTTACCAATTCCCTGATGTAATGAAACCTTATGTCAATGTGTTTCGTTTTCTTATGAAACACAGAATTCTTGGATAATGCAATAGCTAAGCTATTGTTACAAAAAATCACAGTTCCTTTTGCTTTCTCTTGGCATAAACTCCTTAGAATCCTTCTCATCCAAACTGCTTGACATGTTGCTGTTGTAGCTGCCACATATTCAGCCTCTGCTGTAGACAACGCTACAATAGGGTGTTTCTTAGAAGCCCATGAAATAGCACCTGAACCCATGTCAAAAACATAACTAGATGTACTTTTCCGATCATCTACATTTCCAGCTCAATCACTATCAGTGTATCCAACTAAATCTGAATATTCTGACGCAGTATATAAATGCCAAACCTTTTAGTACCTTTAACATACATCAGAATTCTTTTTGCTGCCTGCCAATGTGATTCTTTTGGCTTCTCCATGAATTTGGAAATTAAACTAACAGCATGCATAATATCCGGCCTAGTTGCAGTCAAATACATGAGGCTGCCAACTATGCTCTTTTACAAACTAGGATCAAAATCCTTGTTGGTGTCCTCTTTGCTGATTTTTAATCCCATCACTATGGGAGTGATTGCTGCCTTGTTGTCCTGCATATTAAATCTTGCCAACACTTCATTAACATATTTTTCTTGTGAGATAAAGATACCATTTTCATTTTAATCTACTTCTATTCCTAAGAAGTATTTCAGCAAACCCATGTCATTCATCTCAAATTCCTCTTTCATGACTGCTTTGAAATTCTCAATAAGATAATCATCATTACCTGTGAAAATAACATCATCAACATATAACACAACAGTTAGTATTTTACCTTCATTTTCTTTGATGTAGAGGGTGGGTTTTCCCTCACACTTTTCGAATCCATTTTCCAGTAGATAAGAATCTATCCTGCTGTACCATGCTCTTGGTGCTTGCTTCAACCTATAAAGAGCTTTCTTCAATCTGCACACTTTGTGCTCTTGGCGTTTCTTTTCATACCTTGGAGGTTGTTCAATGTAAACCCCTTCCATTAACACTCCATTTAGGAATGTTGACTTCACGTCCATTTGGTAAACTTTCCACTTGTTTTGTGCTATTATGGATAGCACTACTCTCACGGTTTCCATTCTAGCAACCGGTGCGAAAGTTTCCTCATAGTCTCTTCCATACTGCTACTTATACCCTTTGACAACCAGTCTTGCCTTGTGTCTTTCTATTTTGCCTTCAGCATTACTCTTGGTCTTGTAGACCCATTTAACTCCAATGACTTCCTTACCTTTTGGTAGTTCAACTAAATCCCATGTCTTGTTTCTTTCTATGGCATTGATCTCCTCATTCATAGCTTCTATTCATTTCCTATCCTTAATAACATCTTCGAAATGGATAGGGTCATCAACATGACAATATAAAGCAAACAAAGAATTCATACCTTCATTTGCTGTCTCTTGTTCATAAATATCACTTAAATTTCTGGACTTCTTACCTCTTTCATTTGGTGTACAAGTGCTTGAAGAAGCGCTTGAATTTCCTCCTTGTGGTGTGCTTGGAGAAGCACTTTCATTTCTCCTCAAGGGTGTCTCTTGCTGCCCTTGTGTTGGTGCTGCTGTTTGGGGTGTTTTAGCCATCTCCTCATCATCTTCAGCATGAGACAAACAATTTTTAACATTCATTTTTTTCTCTATGCATCCATCCCAAGCTTCCTCCTCAATGAACTGAACATCTCTACTCACAAAAAACTTCTTGGTAGATGGGATATACAACCTGTAAGCTTTGGATTCCTCACTGTATCTAATGAAAATATATTTCTCCCCTTTGTTGTCCAACTTCCTCCTTAGCTGATCTGGAATGTGTGCATAAGCCACACATC
>APFE030328915.1:0-44793 GCA_000404065.3 Pinus taeda
TCATCCAAGAATTGTTCATTTATGTAATGTAAAGGAGGTTGCCCCCTCGAAGAGGCTGAATTCTAAGGCGTGGATCTCTCTTTTCTATCTTTTTGTGAGCTGGTTTCATAACAGTTATAGACCAAATTAAACTGTTCATAAGCTGATATAAAGGAAAGAACATCTTGACATATCAAAAGACGGGAGCCAACTAAAGATCACTTGGGAAGAACATCTTGACATACCAAAAGATGGGAGCTAGCTAAAGATCACTTGGGATATGAATTGATCCCCTCCTTAATAGTTGTATGCATCTTTGTTCTTCAAATAAAATGAGCCTTTCCTCCACCTGTAGACCTTTCTTAGATATATAATTAGTGTTTTGGTTCCATTCCCTCAATATATGTTGAAATGATAGATTGTGAAAAAGACCCTTAAGAATTTGAATTCGATCCATCCATGCTTCAGGGAAAGAACCTTCAAATACCCCTTCCCCATTAGCCATTCCATCACACACTTTAAATCTCCATAAATTTGAAAGGAGACAATGTTCAAAGATGCAACAAAATATAAGAGGGCCCAAACAACAATAACATTTGCTTTGGTATTTGACCCTTAACCAATATTCATCTAGATCTGAAAAGACACATTGCTAGGGAAAAATTTGGTGATAACCCCTCCACATACGCCAAATTTATATGCAACATTGAAGAAGCCTGCATTTGCAGATAGAGGAATGGGAGGAAAGCATAAAGAGTGACTTCAAGAAGGCTTCAAAGGCTTGATATTGTCAAAAATCCTAAACCCGAAATCCCTACTGCAGCAACCTGATGTTACATATCCTACTTGTTAATCCATACAAGTTATTTATTGTGTTCTATGGTAAATATTGAAGCAAATACAACTACAACATTCACTTATTTAAAAATAACATGTTGAAACAAGAAACTGAACAAGAAAGAGATACAACACACATCTACACATTTATTTTTGGACAAATGTCTCCAGAAAAACCGAATGTGGGAAAACCAATGCAACAACTCTGAGGGTTTTATTATTAAGCAGTAGTAATTTATGAGTACAATTTGTAGGACGCCCAACTGGTTATCATATACAGAGAAAATCTAGACAAAATAAGTAGTGAGTTGCTCTCACCCTGTCACTGGAAGAATCTGACCCTGATCTCGCTTGAAAGAGGCTCTACATCCCTTCTACATTAGCCTCTGCAAAAAATTGTTTCAACCCTATGCAGTCTCTGCGTCACCTCTACTGGAGATTGCACTGCTCCTGCTTCTAACCCTCTGCTAGCTGGAAACTTTGACTTTCAACCTCTCGGTCTCACACCCTAGCTCCCGGCTTTTGAAACTCGATTTCCTCAATAGGAATTCGATCTCCCTTCAGGCCCTACGCTACCACTACAACAACTCTGCATGGGCTAGTGTCAGCCTCTCTCTGTACGTCGTTTTTTCCTCTATGCCTTGTACTCTCTGGCCCATGAACATACTCCTCACCAGATACTCTACTTCATAAAATCATTTTGATCTTCTCTCTGTGTGTTCTCCAAATGCCCATCAAGACTTCTCTTATAGTCCTCTCATTGATCAATCAAAGACCTATATTAGATTCTAATCAATGGCTAGGATCATATTGACTTGATATTCGCCTTCTTCTAGAAGTTTCACCCACGGTTTAGATTAATACCCTTTAATTATTTTAATTTCCTAAGTTTACAATTAGGGTCCTATTAAAAATAATTAATTATGGAATTTCCCAAAACGATTTCTGGGTATTGGAGAATGCACGTGTCTAAGTCTCCCTACAAATTTTGAGACTTAGAGCACATCTGATGCTAACATAAATAAACACTCCCTCTTAGTGAGGAATGTGCTCTAGTAATGCACCCTACTGAAGAATCACTCTATTCGGTAACATCTCCTTATGTGTTGCTGATGTCTGACATCTTATCCACCAACTACTGCGCAAATGTTACATCTATACTACTACTAACCCTGCCATTGTCAACACTGCATCCGTACTACAACTCCCTCTTAATTTTGCATCCATGCTATTATTGGCACTACCACTGCCAATTGCATCTGCACTACAACCTTTGTTGATTAGTGGTTGTCATTGATGTCAACCCAAGAAGCACCAGGGGCTACCCTAATCTTGCATGGGAATTTTGACTCGAAAACTCATCCTATTCTGAGTCAAGGATCTTCTATATGGATTCTACTCGTCGAGATGTTTCTGCTGATATATGGCACGCCACATAGTTCTTCGCGGTTTGAGAGTTATTCATGTTTGAAGTTAGTAACCATAGTTAGTGGGATAAAACCCCATGGGGTTGTGGCATGGCAACTATCATTGGTTGTGGTCATTTAATAGTCAATAATTAATAATTTTTTGTGCTCCTAAAAGCTTTCCAATGTTCACTTGTGGAGGACGCTCTCAACTCAAGACATTTCTATAAATAGTGACCCTCATATCCTCCTCTAGTAAGCACTTTTCTGATTTCACATTTCTAAGAGTTCAATAATATCGTGTGTCCTTGATCGCACATATTTCCAACACTGAGCAAATTGTGATTCATATTTTCAACCAACAACACATCCTTCACTAATGCATCCTTTCTTCCAAGTGTGATTGTACCTGCTCCTATGACGTTTGAAGACCCGTCATTTCCAAAAGACACTATTCCATCCTTCTTTCCTTTCAAGGATATGATTTTTTTTTTTGTCTCCAGTCATCTGTGTTGAGCAACCAGTTTCAACATACCAAACGTTTCTGTTGCTTTGAGCCTTGAGAGCTATAACACATTTTTTAGTCTTCCTTTTCCATACTTGTTCATTCTTATTTTGCGAGAATTCCTCTTAAGAGCTTCCAAGTCTACAATCTTTAGCCAGACATCCAAAATTGTTACATTTGTAACATTCGACATCATCTCTCAAATGATCAAATCTATTGATATTTTGTTGAGTTATGGAATATCCATTTATGAAAGATCGCCTAGAACTATATTCATTCCAAACATACATGTGACATTCTAAAGCACTATGTGCAAACCTTCCACATGAATAACAATGACCATAAAAGATAGTTTGATACCTGGGAGGAAATCTTCTTTGAGGAATTTTTTCCATGGTTCTTCGTGTGAGTCTTGATCTCTTGATTTAGTTGAGAGATCTACCTCCTTGGTAGATTTTGCATATCCATCTTCTTTTGTTGTCATAGAAGGACTTGACTCCTTTTTAGATTTTTTTTTGTAACCAAGACCACTCTTGTCACTGCATGATCATTGATTGTGGATGATTTCTTCCAATTCCTTTAAGTTGTTGGCATAGTTTTGAAGAGTTTTTCCATTTTTTTACTTCCTTTCATAGATAGGTTATTTCAGCTTCCAATGCCTCTCTTTCCTTTTTTCTTTCCTTTAATTGATTGGTCTTGTTATGTAGATTCTTCTTCACCCTTCACAGATTCTACCTCAACACCCTAAGAGACGATATCATTGTTATCCTTTAGAACACAGTCTTCATTAAAAGTAACATTTATGCTTTCAACTATTTGTTTTCACCTCAAATTGTAGCATCTATAAGCCTTTCTTTTGGGTGAATAACCAACGGAAATACCTTCGTCAACACGAGAATCAAACTTGCCCAATTTTTTATCTTCTCTTTTGATGTAGCATTTACTTACAAATATTTTAAAGTATTTGACGTTAGTCGGTCTTCCCTTCCATATTTTGTACGGAGTCATGTTACAATTGTTCCTGAGCAGACCTGTCTTTATAATGAATACGATTGTATTGATTACTCGAACCCATAATTTATCATCCAATTTTTAGTCATTTAACATTGTTCTAGCCATTTCCTATATGGTTCTTGCTCCAAATGACATATACATTTTGGATGAAACACCTAAGGGGTTCTTTTTGGAAAAAGAAGATGAAAGTTGGTTATGGAACAAATGAATGGGACATATAAATTTCGACAATTTGGTCAGGATCGGAAAAAAAGAAGCAGTAAAAGAAATGCCTAAAATTTCAAAACCTACCAATACGATATGCGAATCTTGTTGGCATGACAAACAGAGAAAATTTGAGTTCAAGACAAAGGAATAGTTTGTGTCACGTACATTGGAATTAATACATAGTGATCTATGTGGTTCTATGAGAAAAAAAGGTTTAGATGACGAATTATACCTTATGCTAATGATAGATGATTACACCAGAGTGACAGCCATCAGTTTCTTAAAGAAAAAATCTGAGTCATTCGAATGTTTCAAAATTTACAAGGAATTGGTCGAAAATGAAACTGATTTGAATATCAAATGTCTGAGATCAGATAATGGTAGAGAATACACATGTAGTGCCCCGCTCTAGTTGACTGACAATGATATGACTTTAACATTTATTTAGTCCTAAGGCCCACACACATTATCCTTCGAGGACCTCAGGTTGACGATACATACACATGACTTTATTATTAGTGGTTGTGATGTTTATGTGTGTTTTCCATTGTATTATGATGATTGTAGCATTAATGGTTATGCATGTTCTCTATTGATATTATGATTATTGTAGCATAAATGGTTATGTTTGGTCTTTATTGAACTTATGATGATGATGGCAATAAAGGATATGTATGCTCTCTATTGGTATCATGATGATGATAGCTTTGATGGATATGTATGTTTTCTATTGATGTTACGATGTTGATAGATTTGATGGATATGTATGTTTCCATTGATGTTATGATAATGATAGCCATGATGGATGTGTCCCCTATGTTACCTACTTGCATTAGTTCTATTTCACAATGAAAAATGATGTGAATGACTAGGTGATGTTGATGATGTTATTATGACAATGACTAACAATGAGAAACCTTGTTACTGATGATTATTGAGTATCGCAGGAAACCACCAGAGGCACTCGCATATGACGAGTTGAAGACACTTGGTTTGATAAAAAATTATATTGTCTTTGAAATTCTAAGTCAATTTTGAAAACATGCTATATATCTTTATCTATATTTTGATGATATGTTAGTGGTTGTAGGCACATATTAGTTGCTTGGCCGAATGACTCACATATGGGTGATGGGGTTGTAAAATTGGATGGAACTGCATGGAAGGGGTGGGACAGTGTCCCTGATCTCACTCACTAGCACTCCCACCATGACTTGGGTTGGAAAGGTTGAACCACCTTCACCTTGAAGATCACGATGTCATGAGGGCAGGTCCCGAAGTTGGGTCGCTTATGAGGATTTTACCGGGGGGCGCACGTTAAGGTGGATTCCTTGATCCGCGACACCATTAGTCTCACTATAGCAGGCAACATAAGAGATGATAGTGGTCTTTGTCGTTGCACCTATACTTTCCTATCGTAGCCACTAAATGCTTGAAGGGCAAGTGGTGTGGCACCCTTGGAATTTTAAGGGAATTTCTTGAAGGGCATGACCAACTTGGCACCCTTGGCATCACAAATAAACTATTAAGCATGACACCCTTGGAAATTCAAGGGAATTTCTTGAAGGGCACAACCAAATGGGCACCCTTGGCATCGCAAATAAATTGTTAGGCGTGACACTCTTGGAACTTCAAGGGAAGTTCTCAAAGGGCACGACCAAACTTGGCACCCTTGGAATCATTAAAAAAATAAATAAATTAATAAATATAATCAAGATATGAAAAACCAGGTAAATTCACATCAAGGGTAAATGATGTTAGAAACCAAGGTAATTAAATCAAGAATAAAACTTGGGTTAAGAGGATCATAGGAAGAAATAAAACATTTTACCTTAAAAACTCCATCCTTCTCATGTTGGAAAATATTAGGTAGATAATGTAATTTAATTAGGTAAAAAGGGGAAAGAGGGACATACATGTAAGAATAAATATTAATCCTAAAATAGTATTAAGAGAAGAGGATGGTGAATTAAAATAAGATTAATAAATTAAATTTTAGAGAAATTTAGAGAACCTCCATGTGGCAACAACCAACATAAGAATATCCATCTAAGAGATAACTTGAGTTAGATTAGGGAGTAGATAGGGGATCAAATCTTGACTTATCAATTGACTTTAGTAATGAACACAAAATTAGGAGTAAAAAGGGGATCATGAGACAACTAAGAGAAGAAATAGGAATCTTCTTGAGGTGAGGAAAAATATTATTTTTAAATTAAAATTAAAGTAAATAATTTTGGAGATCCTTAATGAGAGAGTGACACATGGGTGGGTGAATAATCAAAATATTGGATTAACAAAAATAATTAATTATGCATGAAATGCCAAGTGTCGCCTATGAGGACTCCTATAAAAGAAGGGTCATGCCATAGGAGAAAGGACTTTTTCTAGACCCTACTATTGGATGGATGAGATTATGTTAGAGTAGTGACTACGAGCTATAGTGAGTTTGGTGAGGTAGAGGACTTTAGAGAGGAAAATATTGAGCCAAAGAGTGCTATCCTCTACCAGCTATTACATTCCTCCATTGTATAACCCCATTGCAACTCGGGGGTCCGCGGGGAAGGAGAGTACCTGAGGAGTAGGCTGGGAGGTCAACCAGTGGGTCATTGCATTTGGATTAAGCACATCGACATTCACACTTGGAGGCAACCGACAACAAACAAGGGCAATAGCAGAAAGTCAAGTTTGAATCTCGTCTCCTGGTGAATGGTACCTATGTTGTTATAATATTCTTTTGTATGACTTCATTTTGGTTTTAGTTAGTAATATGTAAATTTGATGATATGTTCAATGAAGTGAAAATCATAAAAGTTTTATATACTGCTCCATAATTTTTGAGTTCCCAGTGTTATTTTCTTATGGTTGTACTTTAGTTTGTAAAAAAAATTAAAAAAAAAATAAGGTTAGTCCCTACACTTCGTATCAGAGCCATGTTGAACCCTTGAGACCTATGGGCCCATGCATGACTAGTTTTGTTAAACATGATTGTCATTTTTTCTATTTTTTTTGCTATGAGGAATGCGTAATGATTCCTGTTTTTTTTTTTGGTTGGTATATCTACTTGCAATTCATTGTTGTTGTTGTTTTTTGTTTTTTTTTGTTTTTTTGTTTTGCCTGGCCTGCTATATCATGTGATATTTCGGGGGGTTGCTATTTCAGCCTGAAATGTATTGTTCTGAGTTGGGTAGTTGTTAAATATCTATGAGAACATTTCCTATAAAAGCATTGGATTCAAACCCACTTCTGCGTATCTCTTCATGGATTTCCATATTGCAGAGCTGTCATGTTGGCACACGCAGTAAGAACACTGGCAAATGCCTAGATTTCTGGTTTCACACCTGCACGCTGCATTGCATGAAAAGTCTTCAGGGCTTCTTCACTGTGCCCATTCTGTACATATCCTGAGATAATGACAGTACAGGAAACAACATTTGGTTTTGGTATTTTTCGAAAAAGCTTTTGGGCTTCGTCCACACGCTCATTCTGCACATAGCCTGTAATTATAGCATTCCATGAAACCAAATCTCTCTTGGGAATTTCCTGGAAAAGATTGAAATCTTTATCAACAAGTCCCTTCTGCTCATATGCAGCTATCATGATGTTCCACAAGACAGTGTCTCGTTTAGACATTCTGTCAAACAATTCTCGAACCTAGTTTATTCTCCCACATTTTGCATACAAATCCACTAGGGCACTCTCTACAAAACCATCAATCTAGCATTGGCTTCTAACTATTTCTTGGTGAATCTCGATGCCCTGTTCTAGAGCTCCCAGCTTGGCACAAGACGAGAGAATGCTGGCATAAGTGAAGCAGTTAGACCGGAAAATCGATCTCTGCATCTGGTGAAAGAGTTTCAATGCTTCTTCTGCAGGCCCATTGTGAGAATAAGATATGATTAGCGTATTCCAAGAGCAGATATCTCGATGAATCATTTTGTCAAACAATTTATGTGCATATGCCAAGCTCCTCAACTTGGCATACATGTTCATAAGGGTGTTGGTCAAAATTATGTTTGGCACAATTCCAAATTTATTCATGTGGGCATGGATTGATTTACCTTTCCAGAAAGCTTTCTTCTTAATACATTCCTGCAAGAGACAACTATATGTAAAACAATCGGGAGTTTGCTCCATTTCATGAAAAAAAAGTCACAGAGCCTCTCTAATTTGGCCCTGATTACACAGGTTTCTCATGATCTCGGGAATGCCACTAGAAGCAATGGCTCCTCTGGTCACATCGTGATTGTTTTGGTTAGCAACTCCTCCGTGAAGCTGAAGTGATGGCAATGGCCTCGCTTTGATCTTGCTTGCATATTTTGATGGAAAATCAAGCAAAGTGAATGGAAATGGCTACGTTATAGCCATTGCCAGGGCCATTACAATGATATTTTTATATATCTCATCTTTTTTTTCAAATATGTTCTATATGCTCTAGCCAAAAAAAAAAAGATCAAAATGTTCTTTCATTAGTTTAAAAGAAAGTTTTATTTTGAAGTGACTGTAACCTATTATACAGAGACTTCATAATCAGTCACATGAAATGCTAGGAAGCTATAGAGCAGAGATCTACATGAGCCGAAGTTGGGTAAACTATGTGTAGAGCATTTATAGATCTGGTCAAACTTAGCCGGCAAAGTCAAAATCACCTAATCTCAGAGAATACTCTTTCTTTTCCACACACTCTGAGACAAGCTTAGCATTACAGCGGAAAACGCAGAGTCACAACAAAAAGTGTCATTCACAGCAAAAAGCGCCACCAAAGTGGAAAAAGCACAGCGTGAGGAAAGAAAGGTGTAGCTTGTGTCCAGGAACTCAATTTCGTTGGAACAGGAACAAAACTACTGGATCGGGAACAAAAACTCTGTCTTTGAATGATTGTTATATCAATAATGTCAGGATTTGAACTACCCTTCGAAAAAAAATCTTCACGCAGTTGCCAAACTATAGCCCTACAATTCACGCACTGTATAGTCTGATTCCAATTTCCTATAAATTTCTTTTACCAACTAGACAAGCTCCCTCTATTACTATGTTTCATTAACTTCCCAATTAGGAAAGGTGTTGCGAAGGGTAACACCCATGTTCCAAAGATTATAATCTAAAATAGCCATCCAGAGAGGGCAAATCAAAGGAACACCAACGTGGCAACACTTATGCGCAAAGGGGTGCTTACAAATTGGTTAAGTACCCTTATGTACCCACGCAATTCACCATACTCTGTTACACATAGTCTTCTTTACGCAGATCTGTAGCAGTACGCACAAGGCATCCTGTTTATTTCTACCTTTTGTACAAGATGGTTGTTTCTATCTAGTCACACCGCAATTTTTTCGTTTTTCTAAAGGAATCCACAATTAGGGTTTTTGTTGTTTTTCAAGGAATTCACTACGAGGGTTGTGTTGCTGGGATAGGATTATAGTTTTAAATACATTTGACCTCTTATCTTTTCTCAATGAAATTATCTGCTCGATTGATCAAATATTGAATCTGCTTATGGCGTAGTTTTTAGTCTTTACCTAAGCAATTTTGGCAATGGACTGGGAGTCCTCATTGAGTCAATTCCTTCCACCATTAATCTATGTCGCCATCTCTATTCAATGGAAAATTTCTCAATACTATGTGCCAAATATAGTATGACTTTCCACCATAGAATCAAAATAAGGGCATATGATGATCCGTTGTAGATTGATTATTTAATGGCCTGCACTAGTTCGTAGGGAATTTGAGGATGAGGGACTTACTGTTGTAATCTTCATTCGTTGTTGAAGCAAAATTTTCCTCATAGTTGATTCTTGCTTTGTAGCAACAAGTCTCTCCTTATGTATTTTCATGGATCTTTTGATGGATCCTTTAGACCTGTACTATCTTCCAAATAAAGATGCATGTAGGTAGGTGCAATGTTGGTGGATAAATTTCCATGTTTCGTGCACTTAATGAGAAAATCCTACTGATATATATTATCAAACGTCGCCAAATGCATAGAGACCCCATTTTTAATGGTTGGCTTGTTGGGTTACATGACTCGTTTAGAGTCAAAACCGCTACCTATTGCCAACGAAGTGCTACTTTATCAAGAGAGTTATTATCCATGAATAAATTGCTGCCTATATTTTTTAAATGACATTTTTTTTACTTATTTTATTTTATGATCAAGGTATTTTGAGCTACGTGTCTATAGTTACGAATTCATTTAAAATGCACGCGTGCATCATCATGGACACTTGTTCTATCAATGTTGTGTTAAAAGTACCCATGTGTACATGGGACCAACCTAAGAAATAGTTCAATTATATTGGTAGGATAATTTGTGTTTGGAAGTCTCTCTTGTGTGAGATCCCTTTTTGGTACAGTTTGGCAATAAAGTCAATGTATCCATTAATATACTATAGAGAAAGGAGAAAAAAATTAGGATATACCCAATAGAGAAACGGATAAGTATAAATAACATTTTTAAGTATGCAAGCAAAATTAAAATGTTGGTGTTTGGAGGTTTACAATTTTTGAATTTGTGTTTTGGTATCCCTGTATATTCATATATCTTCAATGCTCAATTCTTATTTGTGACTAGTATTGTTTAGGTGTAGAATATGTCAATTCTTCCTTATATTTATGTTTGTTTTCTTGTTAGTAGAATATTATATTTTTGCTTGTTAGTCAAATGCTGTATCTATAGCCCACGGGGCTTTGGATTGATGGTGAATGGGTGTTCTGTTAAGGCACTCCTTGTGATAGGTCACCAGTTCAAATCCCCCGTGGGTGCTTAGGTAGTATTAATTAGAAAAAAAAAATTGTTGTATCTATAAGTTGTTAAAATTTGGTTATATTAATATTACGAAGAATAGGATAATTTTTAAAGGAAGAATGTAGTAGTTGTTTTTCCAATGGGGACTCAACCTAGACAATTGCTTGGTTTAAACCCAAAAAAAGTGATAGATAACCTATTAACTACCATTTAAGAGGTTGTTATATTTGTCTTTCATCCAATGTGAGAATTATTATAAGACCGATCACAATTAGCTTAGATTTGGAACATATAGACCTCGGTGGCACAAAAAGTAATTGCATTAGCTCCTAGTCAATTTGAACTTGTAATCTATAGAAGATTTAGGATTGAAGGGGAGCTAAATTACTAGTTGAGTTAGAGGGGAACTCAATATCTTATTATACCTTTCATTTTGTTTCTTATTAATAATGTTTTAGTTTATTATTATTAGTTTCCACCATAGGAAGGCTATAATAAACTAGTTCATCTTTAAATTTTCATTACCATCATACTCTTTAATGAATGACGTTGAAGGATTAAACTTGGCCAATGCTTCATTGCCAATGCATTTACATTATTTAAAGCTTTTATTTGTCATTCAAATAAATACCTTGTATTTTCAATTACATTAGACAATTTTTAATGATAAGAAAAATTTGAGTATTGTCAATGATTCAAAAGAAAAATCAAAATAATTGTGAAGAATCAAGTCTTTGGGAGTTAATATTGATACAATAAATCATTTTTTGTGCACTTGGATCATTGCATTTCAAAGGTATTCATGCACTATTATTCTTTGCCATAGTTGTTTAAAATAATTGTGAGTGATTAAGTGGCCACAAATGCAATGTTGATTCAATAAACATAATGCTTGTGCATTGCAATCCTTCCAATACGAAGACCCATACATGTGTTGATTAAGGTATTTCTAATAGTATCTTATGCACTAGTGACACCTTGATGTATATGATTTCTATCTTATGTCAAGCCTTCTGTCTTATTCCTTACATCTTATTGAGCAAGGTGAATAGAGTTGTATTTGCTTTGAAAATTTTCATCCATCCACTAGAGACCAAACCCTAAGGTTGCTTGTTCTTTTCTTGGCTCTTACATAGGTTATTGGCCTTGGCATATTGAACTTTTCTTTCCTTGTATTTGCATATCAAAGCCATTCCTTTTTTTCCTTATATAAAATAGTCTAAGTCGTAGGGTTCATTGAGCTTGAACCTTACGGTTGAGATTTGATGAACCTCACAAAAAAAAAAAAAAAAAAAAAAAATTGAGGTTCATCGAACCTCAAATATGAAATTAATAACAAACTTCAATGAAATCATACATGAAGACATATAAGGAAAATTTAATCAATCTTTTTTTTTTTTAAGTTTGAATGTAATTTTGATTTAGGATTTTTTCTTTTATTTGATAAAAAAAAAAAAAAAAAAAAAAAAAAAAAAAATTGAAGGGCGTGCATCATGTGTGTCATTATTGAGCTTCATCCTCAATCTTGCACATCTTATTTTCGACCTTCATCTTCGATAGCACAATTTATCTATAGTGTTGACTCTTGTACATTCCTCACCACTACAATGCATTGTGTTTTGTGTATTTTGTAATGCTTAGGCTCTAGAATCTACTCAAACCTCCCTTTGCTTGGTTTGACCCCTCCTATACAATGCATATTGTAAACTCTCGTCTTGGTTTATTACCTCCCTTCTCTCACAAAAATTATTTTTTGTAATGATAAATGGTATTTTATGTCATATTTCATTGTAAATTTTATTTATGTGCTTGTGTGTGTGCATGTGAATCATACATGGAGGACATGTTAGAAACTAAAACATATGCATGATGATGATACAAATTCATCATACATATGTATGATTCATCGATGATACGACTAGTACATGTAGAAATGGAAACAATTGTTTATGCACTAAATATTTGGAGACACTACCTTCTGGGAAGGAAGTTTGATCTTAGGATTGACCATTGTGGGCTACATCACATATTCACTCAAGACCACTTAAATGCAAGACAAAGACGATGGTCTGAACTAATTAGTGAATATGATTTTGATATCACTTACATAAAAGGAACGGTAAATAGGGTGGTTGATGCTTTAAGTAGGAGGCCTTGGATATTTTTAGTGATTACCTTAAAGACAAATTTGAGGGAGAAACTTCTTGATTTACAATTTAAAGACACCTGGTACCAGGAGGTTAACAAAATTTTGAGGGAGGATGAAATGAGGGTCCAAAAATATAAAGAATACTCCCTTGATAATGATGGGCTACTACAATTTCAGGGAAGGATATATGTACCACCAAATGAAGATATACTCCAGTTAATCTTGAATGAAGCACATCGCGCAATATACATGGCACACCCTGGTGTTAAGAAAATGAGTGCGGACCTGAAACCACTCTTCTTTTGGGAAGGGATGAAGAAAAACATCGTAAACTTGGTAGCAAGATGCTTAGAGTGCCAACGAGTAAAATTTGAACACAGACATCCAGCAGGATTATTGCAACCCCATGAGATAACAAAATCTAAATGGGAAGTTATATCAATGGACTTCATTGTGGGACTACCAATGACCTCAAGAAGACATGATTCCATATTTGTAGTGGTGGACATGTTGACCAAGACCGCCCATTCATACTAGTTAAGACTACATATAAGGCACCAGAAATAGCCAAGCTTTTTATTAATGATATTATGAGATTGCATGGAGTGCCTAGGAAGATCATATTAGATAGGGGAGCAGTGTTTACAAGAAGGTTTTAGACCATTTTCCAAGAAGCCTTAGGAACCCAGTTGAACTTCAGCATTGCTTATCACCCTGAGACAGATGGGAAAACAGAGAGGACTAATCAAATCCTTGAGGACATGCTTACTTACAATAGTAGTTATCAAAATTCCATCAAGATGGAGTCATTTGAGTTCTTATACGGAAAACCTTGCAGAACACCTCTCAGTTGGGACCGACTAGAGGACCGAGTATTAATAGGACCAGAAGTGGTGCAAGAGATGGAAGAATAAATGGCTATGATTAGAGGAAGGCTAAAAGAAGCACAAGATTGACAAAAGAGCTATGTTGATGCTCATTGGGTAGACCAAAGTCATGAAGTGGGAGATAGGGTGTTCCTGAGAGTAAGGCCCCAAAAAAGCTCTATAAGATTTGGAAAGGGAGAAAAAAATTGTCTCCACAGTTTGTGAGACCTTTTGAAAACTTAGAAAGGAAAGGTCCAGTGGCATATAGGCTTGCCTTACCTCCATCTTTAGTGCATATGCGTGATGTGTTTCATGTTTTTGTTTTGCGTCATTGCATTTCAGATCCTTTGTATGTTATTGACTTTAGTCATTTGCAGGTTTCAGACGATGGAACAATAAGGGCCGAAGCAGTTCGCATACCAGAGCAGCGAACTTTGCAGCTTAGATGATGGTTAGTGGACAAGGTTAAGGTCCAGTGGGACAATTACAGTCCCAGTTCAGCTACTTGGGAGGACGCCGAGGAGATGCGTCATTGTTTTCCTTATCTATTGCAAGGACTTCGAGACGAAGTCTACTATTAAGAGGGGGTGTATGTAGTGCCCCACTCTAGTTGACTGACAATGATATGACTTTAAAATTTATTTAGCCCTAAGGCCCACACACATTATTCTTTGAGAACCTCAGGTTCAGGATACAGACACGTGACTCTATTATTAATGGTTGTGATGTTTATGTATGTTCTCCATTGTACTATGATGATTGTAGAATTAATGGTTATGCATGTTCTCTATTGATATTATGATGATTGTATCATAAATGGTTATGTTTGGTCTCTATTGAATTTATGATGATGATGGCAGTAAAGGATATGTATGCTCTCTATTGATATCATGATGATGATATCTTTGATGGATAGGTACGTTTTCTACTGATGTTATGATGTTGATAGATTTGATGGATATGTATGTTTCCATTGATGTTATGATGATGATAGCCATGATGGATGTGTCCCCTATGTTACCTACTTGCATTAGTTATGTTTCATAATGAACAATGATGCGAATGACTAGGTGATGTTGATGATGCTATTATGACAGTGACTAACAATGAGAAACCTTGTTACTGATGATTATTGAGTATGGCAGGAAACCACCAAAGGCACTCGCATATGATGAGTTGAAGACACCTGGTTTGATAAAAAAATATATTTTGTCTTTGAAATTCTAAATCAATTTTGGAAACCTGCTATATATCTTTATCTATATTTTGATGATATGTTAGTGGTTGCAGGCACATATTAGTTGCTTGGCCGAATGACTCACATATGGGTGATGGGGTTGTATAATTGGATGGAACTGCATGGGAGGGGTGGGACAGTGTCACTGACCTCACCCGCTAGCACTCCCGCCATGACTTGGGCTGGAAAGGTTGAACCACCTTCGCTTTGAAGATCACGATGTCATGAGGGCAGGTCCCAGAGTTGGGTCTCTCATGAGGATTTTACCGGGGGCACGCATTAAGGCATATTCCTTGATCTCCGACACCTTTAGTCTCATTATAGCATGCAACATAAGAGATGATAGTGGTCTCTGTCATTGCACCTATACTTTCTCCTCGTAGCCACTGAATGCTTGAAGGGCAAGTGGCATGGCACCCTTGGAATTTCAAGGGAATTTCTTGATGGGCATGACCAACTTGGCACCCTTGGCATCACAAATAAACTATTAGGCGTGACACCCTTGGAAATTCAAGGGAATTTCTTGAAGGGCACGACCAACTGGGCACCCTTGGCATCACAAATAAATGGTTAGGTGTGACACCCTTGGAAATTCAAGGGAAGTTCTTAAAGGGCACAACCAAACTTGGCACCCTTGGAATTATTAAAAAAATAAATTAATTAATAAATATAATCAAGATATGAAAAATCAGGTAAATTCACATCAAGGGTAAATGATGTTAGAAACCAAGGTAATTAAATCAAGAATAAAACTTGGGTTAAGAGGATCATATGAAGAAATAAAATATTTTACCTTTAAAACTTCACCCTTCCCATGTTGGAAAATATTAGGTAGATAATGTAATTTAATTAGGTAAAATGGGGAAAGAGGGGTATAAATGTAAGGATAAATATTAATCCTAAAATAGTATTAAGAGAAGAGGATGGTGAATTAAAATAAGATTAATAAATTAAATTTTAGAGAAACTTAGAGAACCTTCATGTGGCAACAACCAACATAAGAATATCCATCTAAGAGATAACTTGAGTTAAATTAGGGTGTAGATAGGGGATCAAATATTGACTTATCAATTGACTTTAGTAATGAACACAAACATAGGAGTAAAAAGGGGATCACGAGACAACTAGGAGAAGAAATAGAAATATTCTTGAGGTGAGGAAAAATATTTTTTTTTAAATTAAAATTAAAGTAAATAATTTTGGAGATCCTTGATGAGAGAGTGACACATGGGTGGGTGAATAATCAAAATATTGGATTAACAAAAATAATTAATTTTGGATGAAATGCCAATTGTCACCTATGAGGACTCCTATAAAAGAAGGGGCATGCCATGGGAGAAAGGACTTTTTCTGGACCCTACTGTTGGATGGATGAGATTATGTCAGAGTAGTGATTATGAGCTATAGTGAGTTTGGTGAGGTAGAGGACTTTAGAGAGGGGACTCTTGAGCCAAAGAGTGCTCTCCTCTACCAGCTATTACATTTCTCCATTGTACAAACCCATTGTAGCTTGGGGGTCCACGGGGAAGGAGATTACCCAAGGATTAGGCTGGGAGGTCAACCGATGGGTCATTGCATTCAGATTAAACACATCAACATTCACACTTGGAGGCGACCGACAATAAAGGAGGGAAATAGCGGCAAGTGAAGTTTGAATCTCGACTCCTGGTGAACGGTACTTATGTTGTTATAATATTCTTTTGTATGACTTCATTTTGGTTTTAGTTAGTAATATGTAAATTTGATGATATGTTCAATGAAGTAAAAATTAGAAAATTTTTATATAATGCTCCATAATTTTTTAATTCCCAATGTTATTTTCTTATGGTTATATTTTTAGTTTGTATATAAAAAAAAAAAGTTAGTCCCTACAACACATCCAAAGCATTTCAGCAATATTGTGACGAAAATGGAATAAAAAGGCAATTCTCAACAACAGAACACCACAACATAATGGAGTTGCTGAAAGAAAAAATAGAATCGTACAGTAAATTGCTAGAACAATGTTAAATGACTCAAAATTGGATGATAAATTCTGGTTTCAAGCAATCGATACAGCCATATTCATTATAAACAGAGGTCTTCTCAGGAACAATTGTAACATGACTCCGTACGAATTATGGAAGGGAAGACCGGCTAACGTCAGATACTTCAAAATATTTGGAAGTACATGCTACATCAAAAGAGAAGACCAAAAATTGGGCAAGTTTGATTCCTGTGTTGACGAAGGTATTTTTGTTGGTTATTCACGCAAAAGAAAGGCTTATAGATGCTATAATCTTAGACAAAAACAAATAGTTGAAATCATAAATGTTACTTTTGACGAAGACTATATTTTAAAGGATAACAATGAGATCATCTCTGAGGGGCTTGAGGTGTAATCTGTGAAGGATGCAGAAGAAGCTCCAGAATAGGACCAATCAATTAAAGGAGAGCAACAAGGAAAGAGAGGCATTGGAAACTGAAATAGTATGACTATGAAAGGATGTAAAAAGGGAAAAACTCTTCAAAACTACGCCAACATATCAAAGGCATTGGAAGAACTTATCAGCAATCAACAATAATGCAGTGACAAGAATGGTCTTGGTTACAAAGAAAAATCTGAAAAGGAGTCAAGTCCTTCTATGACAGTAAAAGAAGATGGATATGCAAAATCTACCAAGCTGGTAGATCTCTCAGCTAAATCAAGAGATCAAGACTCACAAGAAGAACCATGGAAAACAATTCCTTGAAGAAGATTTCCTCCTAGGTATCAAACTATCTTTTATGGTCATTGTTATTCATGTGGAAGGTTTGGACATAGAGATGTGGAATGTCACATGTATGTTTGGAATGAATATAGTTCTAGGAGATGTTTTAGAAATGGATATTCCATAACTCAGCAAAATATCAACAGATTTAATCATTTGAGATATGACGTTGAATGTTATAAATGTAACAATTTTGGACATCTGGCTAAAGATTGCAAACTTGGAAGCTCTTCAAAGGAATCCTCTCAAAATTAGAATGAGCAAGTATGGAAAAAGAAGACTGAAAAATGTGTTATGGCTCTAAAGGCTCAAAGAAAAAAAAAACATTTGGTATGTTGACATTGATCGCTCAATGCATATGACAGGAGATTAAAATAAGGTTATATCCTTGAAAGAAAACAAGGATGGAACAATGTCTTTTGGAAATGATAGGTCTTCAAACATCATGGGAGCAGGTACGATCACACTTGGAAGCAAGGATGCATTAGCGAAGGATGTGTTGTTGGTTGAAAATATGAATCACAATCTGCTAAGTGTTGGACAGATGTGTGATCAAGGACACACGATGCTATTCAAATCTAAGAAATGTGAAATAAGGAAAGTGCTTACTAGAGGAGGATATGAGGGTCACTATTTATAAAAATGTCTTGAGTTGAGAGCGTCCTGAACAAGTGAACATTGGAGGGATTTTAGGAGCACAAAACATTATTAATTATTGATCCTCTATTCAATGACCACTACCAATGATGAGTGTCATCCCACAACCCCATGGGGTTTTAGCCCACTAACTAGGGTTACTAACTTCAAACATGAATAACTCTCAAACCGTGAAGAACTACATGGTGTGCCATATATCAACAGAAAAATCTCAACGAGTAGAATCCATCAAGAATATTCTTAACTCAGAATAGGCTGAGTTGTCAAGTCAAAATTCCCATGCAAGATCGGGGTAGCCCCTGGTGCTTCTTGGGTTGACATCAATGACAAACATTGATAAAAAAAGTCTCCCCCTTTGGCATTTATGGCAACACAAGTACTCCCCCTGCAATCATGACACCTCTTCCTATGACCTCCTCTCCCCTTTTGTCATTAATGGCAAAGGGTAACTCCCCCTGAAAAAATGTCATCCTGCGGACCTATACACACCTCCACTCCCCCTTTCTACTCAGTTCATCTTCAAGAGTGTTGACGTGCTTCTTTTCGGCCTTGAGATATTTAATAACCCTGATCACTTCGTTTTGAAATTCAACCTTAGTCATCTCTTCTTCTCCTTCTTCGTCAGATGCCTCTTGCTTATTGTGCTTGGCCATAAACAATACTCTTTCGTTGATTTCTTCTTCATTATCTTTGTCTTCATCAGATGAGAAGCTATCTTCTTTGGAGAAGAAACTCTTCTTAAACCATTTCTTCTTGCGTTACTTGTTGTACTTCCTAAGACATTTAGTTCCCTTCGTAACAACCTCATTTTTATGAGGACACTTGGCTGCAAAATGCCCAACCTCACCACAATCAAAACATATTAATGGAATTTTACCTTTGAATTTTCCCGTAGTTGTTCTCATTTTCCACGTGAAGCAGGTAAATTCTTTATCTGAAAATTCTTCTTCATCTTCTTCCTTTTATTCATCCTTACAACTGCAAGTTTTTGCTTTCGGAGTCTGCTTGTCCTTACTAGTCTTGTTTAATGCAACAAATGTTGTTTCTAAGTGATATGTGCCATCCTCTTATTCAATCCTCATTTCATATGCCGTAAGAATTCCATGCAATTCATCTATGCTGAGATTGGTCAGATTCGATCTATCTTCCAAGACAAATACCTTTGGGTTGAATCTTGTTGGCAAGGTTCTAAGGATCTTTTGGACAACAATTTTTGTATCGACAGGTTCTCCCAAACCTTCCAATGAATTTGTTGTTTCATAGACACGCTAAAAGTATGCAACAATATCTTCAACTTCCTTCATTTCTAGTTGATCAAATTTTGCCCTGAAATTTTGAAGCTTTGCTTCTTTCACCTGTGAGTCACATGTATATATATTCTCAATCTTGTCCCATACTTCTTTAGTAGTTTTTCAACTCAATACCTTAAGATAGACATATTTGATAAGCCCATTGATAATAAGATCTTTAGCCTTTGCATCATATACCATATTTTTCTTACCTTGTTCATCCAAGGTCGATGTGAATCCTTTTTCAACAATTTCCCATACTTCGTATCTTTGTGCCAACAAATGAACCTGCATTCTTCCACTCCAAAGTGCATATTTATTTCCATTAAACAAAGGAATTATATTCTTGGTGTATTCCATGATCTCCTTCCAATTGTTAGACTATTATTGAAGGAACCAAGATCTAATACCAATTGTTTGACAAATATTGGGGGGGCGAGGGGGGTGTGGTGTGAATTAGTAATTTCACTTAGCAATTCTCACACTTTTAAATATTTTGAAGCATTAGTTAATATTCAATTATTATTAATGATTATCCAGTAACAATAGTAAACAAAAGAACACAATAGCAAAAATAATTTTAGATGGAAAACCCTCTCCAGGTCAAAAACAACCGAACTTTTTTCTAATAAATCCTTTAATCTTCAGCCCCAACTGAAATGAAAGTTACAACTTCCTATAATTCTAGAAAATCATTCTTCTTCGAATCCCACTGGAAGGACGCCCCAACACCCTGGTTTCTTCAATAGTCAATCGAATGGATGCCCCAACATCTTAGACCAACCTACCACCCTGAAGTGTTCACAGGTTCCAACCTTTAGGCAACTTCATGCACCCACCTAGAACCTCCCTGCCACCCTATAATGATCAAAAGTGAGACAAGAGTGTGGAGTCCCGTACCAGGGACAATGATCCATAATACAATATGATTTACAATGATTTTCTTGTACTTGATCGAACACCCAATCACACTATGACCTGCAACCCAACCATGACATCATCCCAAAGTGACTCCTATATCTCCTAACAATGCCTCTTCGACTCTAGGCAAATTGAATTTTTTATAATAATGACTCTTTCAATGATGACTCTTTCACAAATTTACAATGATGACTCTTTTACAGCACTGACTTTTTGACAAGACCTGACACTTGACTCGACATTGCTTCTTGGATCGCTTGAAACTATTGAGATACTGTTGTGCTTGCTTCAAGTAATCGTACTTTAGCATTGCATGTCCTTCTAGTATGTGTTTGAGTTGTTCTAAATTGTCATCCTTCCTGCACATGCATTAACAAGCAAGACCCATACAAAAAGAAAACAATATACTTACGATGTCCTACAAAAACATATGCCAGAGGTGATACTCAAAATTAAAATGCAAACACTAATCATACATACCTTGTTGTATCAGGCTTACCCTTGACTGTTGATGTGTGGTCCTTACTATAGTGATCCTTGAATGCATACTTTTTCTTGCCTTCTAGGAGCTCTATATTGAATCTATTGTATCTATGTAATTTCGGATCTCCAAGATATGAAATTTCTTCCTATGGTAGCATTCTGAGTCCTCTTTCCAACCCCACAAGTCTGATCTAGATTGGGTTCTTCAATAAAGAGTTATGCCCAATATCCAATGATGACATGATTATAGACTAGTTCAGTAGAGTGAACTTGTACAAATTTCCACATGTCATTGTTTCGATCTTCAACCCTAAAAATGATACCCAAAAAACTACATTCTATCTTATTTTTGTTAATGTTTATGAAATTTGAATCCAATGCTCAGAGAGAAAGTTATGACGATTTTCTCAGCTCACCTGTTTGACATGGAATTCTGGAACCTGCAAAAACCATAACTTCCTCAGATCATATCTCCAAAAATATAGCGAAACAAGATCTAAAATTTGGAATGAGGTTCATCAAGATTTCGGTTCAAATGGGTTTTTATTTCAGCTTCTGAAACTTTGTAGAAAAAAAGCTATAGAAAAAATGCCACTATGACTTGTTTGAAGCAGCGAAATCCTAGAATCCAAGGCTCTAAACTTGCTTCAAAACAAACCTTGAAACTTGATTATAGTTTTGTGCCCTAACTAGACCTCAACGAAACCTTAAACTCCCTACAACAAATCCTACATTAGAATCTCATGAGGGCGAACAAATTACAGAGGTCTTCTCACAAGATAGTTCATTGAAAAGTGCTTACTAGAAGAGGATATAAAGGTCACTATTTATAGAAATATCTTTAGTTGAGAGGGCCCTCAACAAGTGAACATTTGAGGGATTTTAGGGGGATAAAAAAATATTAATTATTGACTATTCAATGACCACAACCAATGATGAGTGGCATGCCACAACCACATGGGGTTTTAGCCCACTAACTGGCATTACTAACTTCAAACACGAATAACTCCCAAACCGTTAAGAACTACGTCGTGTGCCATATATCAACGGAAACATATCGATGATTAGAATCCATATAGAAGATCCTTGACTCAGAATAGGATGAGTTTTCAAGTAAAAATTCCCATGAAAGATCGGGGTAGCCCCTGGTGCTGCTTGGGTTGACATCAATGACAACCATTGATCAACAATATCCCCCTTTGGCATTGATGGAAACACAAGTACTCCCCTTGAGATCATGACGCCTATTCCTACTGCCTTCTCTTCCCCTTTGTCATCGATGGTAAAGGGTAACTCCTCCTAACAAACTGTCATCTTGCAGACCTATACACACCTCCACTCCGCCTTTCTACTTAGTTCATCTTCAAGAGTGTTGACTAATTCTTTTCAGCCTTGAACTCTTTGATAACCCTGATCACTTGGTTTTGAAATTCAACCTTAGTCATCTCTTCTTCTCCTTCTTCGTCATATGCCTCCTGCTTATTGTGCTTGGCCATAAACAATACTCTTTAGTTTATTTCTTCTTCGTTATCGCTATCTTCATCAGATGAGGAACTATCTTCTTTGGAGAAGAAACTCTTCTTAAACCATTTCTTCTTGCCTTGCTTGTTGTACTTCCTAGGAACTTTCTTTCCCTTTGTAACAACCTCATTTTTGTGAGGACACTTGGCTGCAAAATGCCTAACCTCACCACAATCAAAACATATTAATGGAAGTTTACCTTTGAATTTTCCCATACCTGTTCTCATTTTCCGTGTGAACTAGGAAAATTCTTTATCTGAAAAATCTTCTTCATCTTCTTCCTTTTCTTCCTCACAACTTCAAGTTTTTTATTTCAGAGTTTGCTTGTCCTTACTAGTCTTCTTGGATGTGACGAATGTTATTTCTAAGTGAGATGTGCCATCCTCTTCTTTGATCCTCATTACATATGCCATAAAAATTCCATGCAATTCATCTATGCTAAGATTAGTCAGATTCGATCTATCTTCCAAGACAGATATATTTGGGTTGAATCTTGCTAGCAAGATTTTAAGGATCTTTCAGACAACAATTTTTGTGTTGACAGGTTCTCCCAAACCTTCCAATGTATTTGTTGTTTCATCAACACGCTGAAAGTATGCAGTAATATCTTCATCATCCTTCATTCTGAGTTGTTCAAATTTTTCCCTGAAAATTTGAAGCTTTACTTCTTTCACCTATGAGTCACCTGCATATATATTCTCACGCTTGCCCCATACCTCTTTAGTAGTTTTTCAACCCAATGCCTTAAGATAGACATATTCGATAAGCCCATGATAATAAGATATTTAGTCTTTGCATCATATACCGTATTTTTCTTACCTTGTTCATCTGTGGTCGATGTGAATATTTTTTCAACGATTTCCCATACTTCATATCCTTGTGCCAACAAATGAACCTGCATTCTTCCACTCCAAAGTGCATAGTTATTTCCATTGAACAAAGGAACTCTATTCTTGGTGTATTCCATGATCCCCTTCCTGTTGTTATGCTATTATTGAAGGAACCAAGCTCTGATACCAATTGTTGGAAATATTGAGAGGGGGTTGAATCAGTATTTCCAACAACCTTCTCCAACTGCTACTGCTATTGCATTAGCAATGGAAAATCATCCCAAATTACTAAACTGGTGTTCAGTATGATGCATCTCGTTACTGGAGTCTGACTATTGCTAGTCTCTACGTTGACCCTCTGAAGCCTCTGTGATGTTGCTGACCTCCTCTCTGTGCCAACTGCACTGCTGCCAACTTTGTGTTGTGATGCCCAGTCTCTGACACTCCTAGCTACTGCAACTGTCTCTCCTAACACCCCTTTGTATCAATTGATCTGATCCATCCTGCTACTACTAATCTGGGTTCCCGTGGCAAGGAATTGATCCAAGAGGTGGACTCCTCAAGGATCCTACCCATCTGCAGTCCTTTTGAACTACAACTTTAAACCATCCCACCTCCCTCCTTGAGGTATCTCAACTGTCATGGCAAACTCATCCTCCTCGATCTTCGTAGCTACAACCTTCAGATCATTCTTCTCATCTTTTTCCTTCTTCCTGAGAGGACAGTATGTTGCGTAGTGGCCGAATTCACCATACCTAAAGCATTTTATCTTCGAAACATATTTCTTCTTATTTCATTGCTCCTGTTGCCCCTGGGATGAGAGGGGTTCATTCTCTTCCTCCTCCTTGGGCTTCGACCCACTATTGTTGCTTCCATCAAGTTTACACTTGACCAAGTCCCTCCTCATATCCTCTTGCTTAGGAGTTGCCCACAGCTCATCCCAATTTGAAGTTGCCCTACCCAGGATGTTCTGGACAAATACTTGCCACTCCTCAGATACTGAATTTAGGGCCAGTCTTACCATCTTGGAACCTTGAGGTGTTGACCCCACAACTTCCAATTCATCTTGGGTCTCCTAAAGCTTCACGAGGAACGAATCAATGTGTTCCCCCTTCGGCATATGCATAGATCTCATCTTCTACTCCAAGTACATCTTTTGCTGCTTGGAAGATCCTTAATATAGCGTCGACAATGCATCCCACATCTCTTTGGAAGTGTTTATGCTAGTGATGTGACACACTATATGATCCTTCACTCCATCAAGGATCATTATTTTTTTCTTTGCCATTTCTCTCTTGTACTTCTTGATCAGATCTGATCTGCGGGCTCAATTACCATGTTATCGACGTAGGCTTTGAGAAAATTCTCATCCAGAAGGCATGACATCCTTGCCTTCCAGATCACATAGTTGGATTCCCCAACCAACCTATCTTGATCTCTCAATCCACTAGCTACCATCTCTGCCAATCGAAAAGTTGAATAGCCTCCTCTCTCCTCTGCGTAGCACTAGACTAACCTACACACTCCCTTCTAGAGCTTGTAGATATGTCCCTCTTCATTGTTGCTCAGCTAGTGAGAATTCAGACTCCTTGCATGGAAGTCCTCTGAGGAAGAATTCCCTCAATCTTATCTCTCTCTTCCCTCTAACGTCTTTATGTCTAGCAATTGCCTGTAGAAAACTGCGTCCCACCATAAAACTCCTCTTTGCTAAAGCTTTTGCTACATTTCTCTCTTTGCTGCTAATTAATTTCGATTTGGAAATCTTACCTCTCTATCGACTCACTTAGAGAGAGATTTACCACGAAAATCTAGCCTTCCTGGCCTGAAATGCGCAAACCCTCTGGGGATTCGAATTGATGCCTTTGCGAGAATTTTGAATTCCCTTCTTCCTTAAGCATTAGATCTTCTGACTATGCTCTTCTTTCTTCACCTGAAACTTTGATACCATGTGAAAATTCCTAAACCGGGAATCCCTACTGCAACAACCTGATTTTACTTCTCCTACTTGTTAATCCATAGAAGTTATTTACTATGTTCTACGGTAAATATTGAAGTAAATACAACTACAACATTCACTTATTTAAAAATAACATGCTGAAATAAGAAACTGAACAAGAAAGAGATACATCACACATCTACACAGTTATTTTTGGACAAATGTCCCCTAAAAAACCGAATGTAGGAAAATCGGTGCAGTAGCTTTAAGGGTTTTATTATTAAGCAATAGTAATTTATGAGTAAAATTCGTAGGATGCCCAATTGGTTATCCTATATAGAGAAAAACTGGACAAAAAAAGTAGTGAGTTGCTCTCACTCTGTCACTAGAAGAATCTGACCCTAGTCTCGTTGGAAGGAGGCTCTACTTCCCTTTTGCATCAGCCTCTACACAGAACTGTGTCAACCTTACACAGTCTTTGTGTCACCTCTACTAGGGACTGCGTTGCTCCTCCATATGACCCTGTACTGGTTGGAAACTTCAACTTTTAGCCTCCCAGCCTCACACCCCACTCCTAGCTTCTGAAACTCGATTTCCTCAGTAGGAATTTGATCTCCCTTTAGGCCCTGCACTACCACTGCATTAACTCTGCGTGGGCCTGTGTCAGCCTCTCTCTAGATGTCATTTTATCCTCTCTACCTTGTACTCTCTGGCCCAGGAAAATATTGCTCACTATATATTATCCCCGCCCCTCTCTGCAAAATATCACTATCGAAAATATCTCTGGAAGCTGCTTTGCTTCAGAAAATCAAACTTCCTATCTTCTCTCTGTGTTCTCCAAGTCCCTATCAAGCCTTCTCTTATAATCCTCTCGTTGATCAATCAACGGCCCATATTAGATTCTAATCAATGGCTAGGATCATATTGACTTGATCTCCACCTTCTTCTAGAAGTTTCACCCACAGTTTAGATTAATAGCCTTTAATTATTTTAATTTCCTAAGTTTAGACTTAGGGTCCTATTAAAAATAATTAATTATTTTAATAAAACTGCCTTCGGGTGGAATTTCCCAAAACAATTTCTGGGTATTGGAGAATGCATGTGTCTAAGCCTCCTTGCAAATTTTGAGACTCAGAGCACATCCGATGCTACCATAAATAAATAGATATAATTAGAGCAGAAACCCATAATCTGAGGTAGGATACCAAAGGTCTCAATGGGTCTACCTTCGAAGATATGTTTATTTTGAACTTTCGAGATGCCCCGAGTGATGAATATGGGCAGGGCTTTATAATTTCTATATTTTTCTCCCACCAGAGAAGACAATGATCAAGAGGAGACACTGGACCATGGTCCAGAATATTAAAATAACATAAGGGATGTAGCCTAAATTTCCGTGGAAAAATCACACAAAAAAAAAAGAGTGATTGGCAATTTCAGAGTCCTTTAAACAAAATATACATATATTTGGCCCAGATAATCCTTTATGTAACATAAGGTCCCATGTTTGGATCCAAATTTCCAAATCCATCCAAATGAATCATTTGAGTTTTGGAGCAATAGGCCAATTCCATATCTTCTTGTATCACCTATTTACCCTAGACAGGGAAGAACAAATTGTTATAAAATTATAAGCATGGCAAGCAATAACTTTCCTAGATGAGATGTTCCAAGCCCAGGCAATTGAATCATCCTCCTCTAATAATATTATACCACTAAGATCAAGATTCTTAACGAAATTGCCCCATTCATATGCTAGCCTAGACCATGTAAACCCAAATTGGAAGCACATTTCGACCTGTCAATAAAAAATTGCATAAAGGAAGACAAGAACACATGAAAAAGTTTGGAAACACCCAAAAAATTAAGCTAAGAGATGAGCTCTAGAGATAATTGATAGAAGGAAGATCCCCTAATAAAAGGATCGATCCCTGACTTGACTTGCTTTTTTAACAGCCCTTGGTTAAAAGTTCATGTAATAAAAGTTAATAAAGGAAAAATAAGACCACGGTTAAGGGGCACTTATTATAAGTTGAATATTGGGAAAATATATCCTAGTGGGCATCACTCGGTGTGTTTATGGCTAAGGAAATTGGCAAAGGCAATGGCTAATGCATTTTTGGCACATTTATTTATGAAAAAAAATGAAAATTAGGAGAAAAGGAAGGTGAAAGGTCACAGGATGCATGTGAGGAAGAAAATGAAGGAAAATAATGGAAAATGAAGAAAATAGAGGCCTCATTTATAAAAAGTCTTATGAGTATCAGTCGGTACCTTTTGTCAGTGTAACCTTTCGTTAGTTCAGTTTTGAAGCTCTCCCATTATTCTCTCTCTCTCACACGTTCTTGGACACTAAGAGTTTTCTTGGAGCATTTTAGCTTTGGAACAAGGAAGGAAAAAATAGTAAAGGAAAGGAAGGAAAGCAAAGATCAAGCAAGGAAGAGCAGGATCAAGTAGCATCAGCAGGAATCCTTGCAAGTAACATATCGCATGTGTGATTTTCTAGCTGGTTTTGACATGCATGGCTTTTCATGCTGGTATATGGTTATCCTATTATCGATGGCATGGTTTTGTTGAGTTATGAAAATGGTTTTCAGCCTAGCCTTGCCTTTTTCTAGATGGCCATGGTGTGATGGGATTGTTTTCTCGATTTGAGCTTTGGCATTGTTAGATGGTTTCGAAACCCGAGGCAAAGGTGGTCTGAGAAAAATCCTAAAGGCCTAGGAATCCCTTGACCAGTTTTGGCGGGATACATGGTAAAGCCTGAGGGTGGAGTCTCGGTTTAGGGCCTAGTGATCCAGTGTGGATTGTGGTAAATCCTTAGAGATTGGTGTCTCAGTTTAGGGCCTAGTGATCTAGTTTGCATTGCAGTAAAGCATGAGAGACAACAAGATGGAAAATTCCTAAAGGATAGTGATGGAGCCCAGAGGCATTCCAAATTTGTTTGGTTTTGTGATCTCGGTGTCGGTTTTAGTGAGATCACGGTTTGGTGAGTGTGGAGGTGGTTTAACCATTCCCTTGGTTGTTTTTGGATTGATTTATCCATGATATCCCATATTCATGCTTGGAATATGGCATTGGCTGAAAGAAAGATTTGGTTCAGCGATGTCTATGTCGGATGGTACGTGAAAGTCCCAAACCTAATCAGTTTCACCTATGTTTAATGAAAGCTAATTTCTCTTGATTTTGTCCTTGTTAATAGATAGCTTTAATGGATGTTATCTCATTTTTATTTTCATGGTTTAATGTTAGTTATAAGCATGGTTATATGACTGGTTATTGTCATGGTTATTTCATGTATTTGCTTGTAACTAAAAGGATAATGGATGCAAGACCAAATTGATGTCAAAATAGTTAAGGGAAGAGGGTGGTGATCCTTCTTATCAAGTCTAATATGAGTTATCATTCTTTTATGATCTGTCTTGTATTCATTTCTTGTAGATTGCATTGATGCCAAGTGCTTGACAGAATGTCAGTCCCAGTTGGGGATGGTCAGGCTGAGTCCTGGAGTCAGTTTTTGATTTGAAATTCTTGTGGTCATGTAATTTATGAATTCTAAAAGTGTCATTGAGTTCTGAGTAGTGACATGGTCTCTGGGCCTGAAAAAGTGGCTCAAACCCGAAGATGCAGGCACATCACCAGGTAGAAAATTCCCTGGACACATGCATACCCATGTTGTGGGAGTGTCTAGAGCCTTTTGGACACATGCTTATCCATATCAAGGGAGTGTCTGGGGGTTTAATGGTCTAAAATCTCAGTGGGACCTGGGGGCTGGTTACTTGAGTGGTTGGGATGGTTCCTGCGAGTCATGTTGCTGATCTGGAAGGTCTGTATGGTGTGTTTCTATTGATTCCTCTTCCTTAAGGTGACTTAGGAGGTTGAATCATATCATAGTAACTTCTCTTCACATGTTTACCTCGATTGGTCAATTACTTGGGTAGATGTGGGAGGGGGGCGTTATAGATTGGTACCAGAGCATGGTTCACCCCTCAAACTGGATGGATCATATGTTAATCATCCTTGTGGTCTATATGTGTGTTGCATATGCATGGTGTTGGTCATGGTTGTAGTGATATTTCCATGTGAAGGAGGATGTTGTGTTTGTTAAGTGTGTCGTCATGAGTGTAGGATTGGTTATATGTTGTTTATGCACATTAAGTATTCACATGTGGTCAACTTTACAATGTTGTGGTGGTTGTTGTCATGCATGAGGTCATGGTATGTGTAATTGATATGTTCATGCATTGGTGATTGGAATCTAGTATAATGATGGTTGTATGGTTGTATGCTTATGTGTTATATTTCTATATGTTGTCATGACTATGTTATACATATATTACGCTGATTTGTTGATCTTGCAGACAAACTATCCTCCCCGAATTATGCTAAGGTACATTGGTTTATTGTGATTTGGTTTAGCTGACATGATATACATTGCATGAAGAATATCAAAGATGACTAGTAAGATGGTTCACTACAGTTCTCGAGACTCTCCTTATGGATCATATGAGTAGTGTGATGTTGGGCACTCTTCTGATTTGATAGAGACACAAAAAATATTAAAGGAGGAAATAAGGATTTGCAAGGAAAACAATGATAGAATCATACAAGCATATTAGCAACAAGCAAAGGTAAATGCAGTAATACTCCAGAGTTTGTCAGAATTGTAGTGACAGGAATCAGCCATGAGTAGGAGGACAAAACTAATGTGCCATATGATAGCAGGTCTCATGGTGATTACAGTGTGGATGGAGAGGATACAATCAAAGATGGCAGGTCCTTGGATACTCCGGATGGGAGGGATGATACACACAGGTACTATTATAGTTTTGGTTCTGACAGGAATTATGATCATCATCATTCTCATCCTTACAGGAGGAGTGATAAGGGGTATTACTTTAAGAAAGAAAAGCCACCTACATTTGATGGATAGATGAAGAAATCATAGGATGAAGAGGCATGGTTTCTTGGTATGAGGAAGTTCTTCAAGTTGCATGATTATTCGGAGAACATGAAAGCAAGGATAGCCTCTTTCACTCTCAAAGGTAAAGCAGATATTTGGTAGGAAGATGTTAAGAATGTCAAAGGTATTCAAGAAGATTAGTTGACTTGCAATGAATTTGAGAATCTCTTCAAGAAGAAGTACTTGTCGGAAAGGTACTATGATGACTGGGCTAAGGAATTTTATGAGTTGCAGATGGGTTCCATGAAAAATGATGAGTATACTAGCAGGTTCTTGGAGCTATTGAGATATGCGCCTTACCTCAAGGAGGAGAAGGCTAAGGTTCAAATATTCATCAGTGGACTTCCAGTAGCATACATAGACCAAATTGATTTTGATGAGCCTACATTGTTGAAGGAGGCCATCCGAAAGTTGAAACATTGTTTTGAGCAGTCGATGCGCAAAGTTGAGCATAAGCGTGACTTGAAAGGAAATTATAAATTTAAAGGAAAATGGACACTAAAGCAAGGAAGACCTCAAGATGCAGGTGAGAAAGAAAATGCAGTCCCCTACAAGAAGTTCAATGCATTTGAGAAGGGACATGGAGAGCAGCGAACTAGAGGCGATGGTAGAGCACCATTGTTGTGTTGGATATGCGGCAAGGATCATCATAAGAGGGATTGTCTGCAGTATCATGGTGGTAGACCCCAGATATATAGTTCTAAGGAGGCGCATACATTTGGGGATGTTGTTCATAGCATTCCTCGAATTTATGTAGGTTTGGACAACAAGCAGGCAGATCATCAGGCATCTATCATTGAGATGGATGGTAAGCTTTGTGATCAAGTTGTTTCTATTTTGATTGATACTTAATCTAATTATAGTTATATTAATCCTGACCTAGTGGATAAGTGTGGCTTGAGAAAAGAAGTGCATGTAGAATCTTGGTTGGTATAGTTGGCTACATGAATAAAGAAGAGAGTTCACCATTGGGTAAGAGCTTGTGCATTTGAGTTAAATGGTATTATTATAACAACACATTTGAATGTATTGCCATTGCGATCATATAACATGATTTTGGGTATGGATTGGTTGTACCTTCACAGGACCAAAATGGATTGCTTTGACAAGGCCATTGAGTGCTTGGATGATAATGGGGAAAATAAAATTTTGCAAGGAAAGAATAAGCCTACATCAGTGAGGATGGTTACCACTATGCAGGCTAAGCGTAGTTGCAGAAAAGGTTGTGTGATGTTTGCAGTGCATATATCTAGTGACAAAGGTCAGGATGTTGAGGATGTAGAAATGTTCAAGAGGTTCCCAGTTCTATAGTAGTTTCAGGATGTATTTCCAGCAGAGATTGCATAGTTACCTCCTCACAGGGAAGTAGATTTCTCTATTGGGTTGGTGCTAGGGGCAACACCAACATCGAAGGAACCTTACAGGATGAGTACCCCAAAGCTAGTAGAGTTGAAATTGTAGTTAAAGGAGATGCTTGCTAAGGGATACATTAGACCAAGTGTATTACCTTGGGGTGCACTAGTGTTGTTCTTAAAGAAGAAAGATGGTACTCTTAGATTGTGCATTGATTATAGGCAACCAAATAAGGTAAAAATCAACAACAGTTATCCATTGTCAAGGATTGATGATTTGTTTGATCAATTGAAGTGAGCAGCAATGTTCTCTAAGATCGACTTGAGATTCAGATACCATCGAGTACACATCAAGGAAGAGGATATCTATAAGACTGCATTTAGGACCAGGTATGGGCATTATGAGTTTGTTGTAGTTCCATTCAGTTTGACTATTTCCCCATCTACATTTATGTGTTTGATGAATGGTGTGTTGTGTCCTTATCTAGAACAATTTGTTATTTTATTCATTGATGACATCTTGATATACTCCAAGAATGAGGAAGAGTATGCCGAGCATTTAGTTGTAGTGTTGAGATTGCTAAGAGAGCATCAGTTGTATGGCAAGCTTAACAAGTGCAACTTCTATCATACAAAGGTGCATTACTTGGGACATGTCATTTCCAAGGAAGGCATAACATATATCTAGAAAAGATAAGGGCCATCATGGAGTGGGTAGCTCCTAAGAATGTGGATGAGGTGAGATAATTCATGGAATTGCCAGGTTACTATAGGAGGTTCATCAGGAAATTATCACACATTTCATATCCTATGACATCATTTTAGAAGAAAGGTAAGAATTTTAAATGTGCAGAAGAATGTGCAGCTAGTTTTTAGAAGTTGAAGCAGTTGTTGACCAATGCTCCAGTCCTTAAAATTGCAGATCCGAATAAAGAGTTTTTAATGTGTACAGATGTGTGTAAACGAGGACTTGGTGGAGTCCTTATGCAAGAGGGAAAAGTGGTGTGCGATGAGTCTAAGAAGTTGAATAAGCACGAGAAGAACTACGTGACTTATGATCTTGAGTTGGTAGCTATTATTCAAGCCTTGAAGATGTGGAGGCATTATCTTTTGGGCAGGAGATTTGTATTGATGAGAAATCACATTGGGTTGAGATACATGTTTGACCAACCAAATCTAAATGCCAGGAAAGCTAGATGGTTGGATACCCTTAGTGAGTTTGACTTCGAGATCAGATACATTAAGGGAAAGGAGAACCGAGTTGTAGATGCTCTTAGCAGGAAGGTACATGTGAATCATATAGCAATTATGAGCTCTTATGGGACAAAGTTATAAGATAGGATCTTGCAGGAAGGACAGTGGAATGACGGGTATATGGAGATTATGCACAAGTTACAGAAGAGTACATGTACAAGTACATGTATAGATGATCAAGATGTAGACTGTCGTCTCATGGCAGATGGTTTGGTGAGATTCAGGGACAAGATATATGTGCAGAATTGTAGTGAGCTCAAGAAGCTTATCTTAAGGGAGTTTCACGTGAATCCATACTCAAGTCACCCACAATATCAGAAGATGTTGACATAGATAAATAAATTCTATTATTGGCTGAATCTATAGAAGGAAGTGGCAAAGTTCATGGCTAGATGTTTGGATTGTCAGCAGGTAAAGGTGGAATGTAAGCATCTTGTGGTCTACTACAATGTGTTTTGATTCTAGAATGGAAATGGGACATCATTTCCATGGATTTCATTATAGGTATTCTGAGGACATTGAGACAACATTATTCTATTATGGTCATGATCGTCAAGTTGAGCAAGGTAGCTCACTTCATTCCAGTGAAGACTACATACTCAACTAGTGAGGTGGAACAAATTTTTACCAGGGAGATCGTAATCTTACATGGTGTTCCGAAGAATATTGTGTTAGATAGGGAAGTGAAGTTCACTTCCAAGTTTTGCAAGGAGCTATTTACAGGTTTGGGTATAGAGTTGACCTTTTGTACAACTTATCATCTGCAAACAAATGGACAGATAGAGAGGGTCAACAAGATCTTGGAGAATATGTTGAGGATGTGCATGATGCACCAACAAATATTATGGGAGCATTATCTTCCATTGGTTGATTTTGCATACAACAATGGTTATCAGGAGTAAGGGTGAGTCCTTTCGAGGCACTTTATGGGCAGAGTTGCAATACTCCTATCAATTGGAGTGATCTAGTGAACAGGGTACTTATTGGATCGAATATGTTGGTAGACATGGAACAAGAAATGTAGGTTATAAAGAAGAATCTAAAGGAATCACATGAGAGCCATAAGAGTTATGCAGACTAGAACAGGGCATTCAAGGAGTTTCAGATTGGGGAGCATGTGTATTTGTGCATCCAGCCCAAGAAGATATTTTTAAGGATTGGATCATGTTCCAAGTAGGCACCATGGTATTGCAGGCCTTTTGAGATCCTTGAGAGGATTGGACCAGCGACCTATCAACTTCCACTACCTCCAATAGTGAAAGTCCATGATGTGTTACATGTTTCATTACTTAAGAGGTATATAAAGGATGTTGATCATGTTATTGATTGGTCTGTATTGCAGGTGGAGCAAGAAGGAGAATTCCAGTTGGAGCCTCAGTGTATATTGCAGCGGAAGCATCTCATGCTCAGGAACAGAGCCATAAAGCAAGTTAAATTGCAGTCGAAGCACTTTGGGCCGGAAGAAGCTACATGGGAGATGGCGGATCAAAGTCGGGCCATATATCCTTCTTTGTTTGTCGGTGGAGGCAAAGAAGTTTTCTTATGATGTTTGGTATATGTTTGGCATGTGGTTTGCTGATGTTTTGGTATATGTGCATATGCATATGGATGTAAATGCCCCCATGAGCTAAGTTATAAAGCTCCAATAAGTGGTATGGTTGTTATCTTGTAACGTTGTCTTTTGAGTAGGTCATTCATTGTAAATACTACAACGAGCTAAGTTATAAAGCTCCATGGGTAGTATGTTTGCTTTTCAGTGATTTTGTTGAGGTATCGGTGTGGTTTAACACTGAGGATAGTGTTCCCTAAGGGGAGGGGATCTGGGAGAAAAAGAAGGTGAAAGGTCACTGGTTGCATGTGAGGAGGAAATGAAGCAAAATAATGGAAAATGAAGAAAATTGAAGCCTCATTGATAGAAAGGCTCCTAAGGACCAGTTGGCACCTTTTGTTAGTGTAACCTTTTGTCAGTTCAGTTTTGGAGCTCTCTTGTTATTCTCTCTCCCCCTCACACTCTTGGACACTTAGAGTTTTCATTGAGCATTTTAGCTTTGGAGCAAGGAAGGAAAAAGCAAGCAAATGAAAGAAAGGAAAGCAAAGATCAAGCAAGGAAGAGGAGGATCAAGTAGCTTCAATGGGAATCCTTACAAGTAATATATTGCATGTGTGATTTCCATACTGGTTTTGACATGCACGGCTTTGCATGTTGGTATATGGTTCTCTTGTTGTCAGTGGCATGGTTTTCCAGGGTTATGACAATGGTTTTTAGCCTAGCCTTGTCTTTTTCTGGATAGTCATGGTGTGATGGGATTGTTTTCTCGATTTTGAGCTTTGGAATTTCCGAATGGTTTCAAAATCCGAGGTGGAGGTGGTCTCAGGAAAATCCCAAAGGCCTAGGAATCCCTTGACCGGTTTTGGCACGATACATGGTAAAGCCTAAGGGTGGAGTCTCGATTTAGGGCCTAGTGATTCGATGTGGATTGTGGTAAACCCTCATAGACTTGTCTCTCAATTTAGGGCCCAGTGATTTGGTGTGGATTGCAGTAAAGCCTGGGAGACGAGGAGATAGAAAATTCCTCAAGGATAGTGATGGAGTTTAGAGACATTCCAAGCTTGGTTTAGTTTTTTTATATCAGTGCCGGTTTAGGTGAGATCACGGTTTGGTGAGGGTGGAGATGGTTTAACCTCTAGATTTGCTTGGTTGTTTTTGGATTGGTTTATCCATGATATCCCACATTCATGCTTGGAATATGGCACAGAGGTGACTGGCTGAAAGAAATATTTGGTTCAACCATGTCTACGGGTGGGTGGTACGTGGAAGTCTCGGACCTGGTTGGCTTTGCCTATGTTTAATGAAAGCTACATTCTCTTACTTTTGTACTTGTTAATATGTGGCTTTAATGGTTGTTATCTCATTGTTATTTTCGTTGTTTAATGATGGTTATATGAGTGGTTATTGTCATGGTTATTTCATATATTTACTTGTAACTGAAAGGATAATGGATGCAAGACCAAATTGATGTCAAAACATTTGAGCAAGTAGCATCAAATAGTGCTTGTATGTGTCATACCTTGACTTTTTAATTGTTCTTGTATGTTGTTGGGCGCGGGATCCCCCAAGGGCAGTTTTGGGACTTAGAGCCCAGATTTTGGTCCAATTTTGTAATTCCAATGTAAAGACTCCGCATTTTGTGGGCACAAAGCGCGTAGTTGTTAAAGAGTTATAGGGTTGTCTGCCCTTATTTTAATAATGTAATGTCGACTGTAGAAGATCTACCCATGGTCCGCAGACCATGGGATTGGATAAATAGAGCGAAGCTCTAAGTATTCAAAGGCATCTAATCTAATACAATATGGAAATGTGGTATAGCTCTGAAGTGTAAGTCTAAGTTTTGGGTCATAGCGTAGGTAGAGGCTCTGCAACTGAGTGAGCAGAGGCCTAGTAGTCCGCAGTTGAGTGCGCGAACCCCTGCAGCTGAGTGCGCAGGGCGAGTCGAGTTTGTAATCATCTAGAAATATTAATAAAGAGAAGTTTCCTATAAATTCTGCATCTTATTTCCTGTTTATGCATCTATTATATTAGGTATGAATTTCACTTCTAATGCTTATGTGATGCGCGAATGTGTATAATTGTATTGGTTAAGTGAATGCAATTAATAACCTCTGTTTATGCGAAGCTAACTAAGATGTGATAATAAGATAAGTAGATACTTAGCCTAGTTTGAGAGACAACACAGATCGTTGCTCTAGCAGCGCAAAAGGACTTCAACCCCTGGTTAGGGCTGTGCGAAAGATGATTGTAACACTTCACAAAGGTACTGAAGGATAGAATAGAGCGCGAAGCAACTTGCACAAAGGAATGAATAGTTGGAAATAACCGACATCATCCCATCTCAAGGGTGCGGAAACTTGGTTCCAACATTCCCCCATACTGCTTCGGGTGAGACTTCAGTCCGCACCTCGCGGGCTGATGCCGAAAGGACCAGTAGTGTAGGGATTTGTTTAACTAACTAATGTTGAACCTGGGTCAAGCCCCCTCAAGCCAATAAATGGTTCCATTGCCGGGACCAGAATCTGCATAGAGATGTGTGATGTCGTATCATTGGAATCCAACTAAGAAAGAAATCGAAGGCTGGTTGGGCAGAAGGATTCACGAGTTCGCGAAACAGGAAAACAAAAACCCGCGACTATCAAAAGAACAGTGGCTAGACAACTACCTGTATATAGAGATCCATGAAATCTTTTTCGCATCCTTCCCTACTGAGCTATATGAGTGGATCGCAAAGCTAGCAGTAGCCAAGGAAGGTGGAAACTTAACAATCCTATTGTGTGGACCCTAGAGCTAGTGTGAAGGTTGGAAGCATCAAAGGATAAGATCGCGTGCACTGTTGATCATTAGCTCAATCACATTATAGGAAGATTTGTTACTGAGTTCGCGGTTGACACCTCAATCAGTGACAATAAGGCAAAGTGACGCTTTCTCAAAGGACCACGAGGTAAGTACATAAAGTCTTTAAATACTTGGATTAAAATGTTGTTGTGTGAAAAGCAGGTTATGCAGTTACCTTGATGTTCAAGGCTATGCGAAGCGGAAAGGTTTGCAAGAACGAAGGAAATAAGAATCCAGAAAATAGCCCCTTGATTTCACCTCCGCGAGGGGACGAGGAAGAGCTCACGAAGGTCACTCCACAAAGTGTTATTCATCTGATAAGACAAAGAATTCCGCGAATCCCACCTCTGTCCACACCACCACCTGCTTCACCTCCATCAACTCCATCTTCACCCGTATCACCTCCACCACCACCACGATTCAGTATGGCGAGCACAGTGAAGTTGCCTTTTTTCAAAGGCTTGGGAAATGAGGATCCTAACCAATTCTTGTTTGTAGTGAAGTTTGTATGGGAAGCTCAAGGTGTCACAAATGACCATATAAAGAAAGCAACACTAGTTAGCGCCCTACAGGATCGCGCACTGACTTGGTATATTAATTACTCCAACGATAACCCAAATGCGAGAGTAGCGGACATCGAAGCAGCACTAATAGGGAATTTAACAGGCCTAAATCTAAAGCAGTTGATCATTGGATTCAAAGAAATCACAATGCTACCAAGTGAGATGCCCTGGGAACTAGATCAAAGGCTGAAATGTATGATTCGTGAAGCAAATATGAATCTGACAGATGGACATCATCGCGAGTGGTTTGTAGCTTTGCTACTACCACACCTAAGGAGTGTGATGTCGCAACAAAAGATAACAACTCAGGCAGAGGCCTTAGAGATTGCCATGAGACTACATGAGACCCCGATGCAAGATCCTAATCTGGGAGTTCAACAAATTCACGTGCAACTGAAGAATCTATGCCTTGAGATGCAAAGGTTGAAGCAGGATAGGACGGTTCGACCAAAAGTGTGTGAAGAAGTATGGTGCGTGAAATGCAAGAGTTAGGGTCAGGACAAAGACCACTGCCCGGTCTTCACAAATTACCTTGTAGGAGGAGGATCGATGCCTCTAAGTCTGGAAGCTCAAGAAGGACCTAGCGCGGCGCCTGCTTATGATGCGCTATTTGTCAAGTAGCTAGAAAGCATGCCATGGGTAACTGCCACTTGTTACAGAAGTATATGCAAACTCCGCAACAGTTGTTCTAGAAATTTTGTAGGTCAGTGGGACATGATGAGCATACTTGTAAGGGCTATGAATTGATGATGGATATAACTCCCTCCTCCAGGGTTCAGGCCGAAACGCGGTCCCTTGATCAGAATGCAGGGATGGTGCGGATAGGATTTCAGGGGCACGAATGAGGCCGAGGCAGAGGAGGACCTGGTAGAGGTTGTAAACAGTTGATTTTCTACAATTGCGGAGGGCCAGGATACTATGCCCACGATTTCACTAATCTAACGCACCCACCATGCAAGTATTTCACGTTGTTTGATCATGAGACAAAAGATTGTCCTACAGTGATAGCTAGGATCTATGACAAAGGAGCACTACCCCCTCCCCCCACTCAGAACCTATAGATGATGAGGTCTGAGCAGCGCAAGGAATATCCAAATGTAAATATTGTGCTCCGAAGTGGAATCGCGATGGGAGATGACAAGGGGAAATAGACGGAAGACAGTACCTGGGCTCGCAAAGCCCCGACGAAAGAAGCTAAGTTTGATTTGGAGCGTGCTCGGGAAACCTTGATGGAAGCTAAGAAGAGCTTTGATGGGGCCTCCACTTCAGGAAGAAAAGATTAGCTTGAGTCAGAAATGGATCCCTCCATGCTCACAACTTTCTTGGAAACCTATATGAAGTTACTACGCGATAGTAAGGCTATGAAAGGGTTACAATAAATTATCAAAAGATGTGTTGGGATTGCGCCAGGATAACTGCGCGTCGTCCAAAAGATCAGAAAACATGAAACAAGGATGGGGCGTGAAATGAGACTCACCGCGCAGACCAGACAATATGAGATGGATCACGTCATTCTAGATTTGGGATCAAATGTGAATGTTCTATCGAAGCAGACATGGGAGCAAATGGGAAGACCCACGTTGCAATGGTATCCGATTCAGATGAGAATGGAAAACCATCAAAAATTCATACCCATGAGGCGATTGCAGGGAATAATTGTGGATACTGAGGGAGCAAGTGCTGGCAAATTTTGAAGTAATAGAGATTTTTGACGACAACAATCCCTACCCTGTGATCTTGGGAATTGACTGGGCCACTGATATGAATGGGGTAATTAATTTGAAGAAGTGGAAGATGATCTTTGAGAAGAAGTCACTGCACGTAATAATACCCCTAGATCTTGCTGAGGGATCTCACTATACAGAACCAGTCCGCGACTATGAGAGTGATGATGATCTGGACTACATCTACAAGATAACAACGTGAGACCAAGACTCGGTGAATCCCACTATGGATGGATGGATTACAAAGAAGTAGAACGATGGCAGAATCAGTTACACGAAGTAACAATGTTGAATTGTAACATGATGACCCGGTCGCTGCGCTACGTGTCAACATAAGTAAGAGATCTGCCTACTTACGATGTTCTAAATGAGGTAGATACCTTCTTAGATGTATTCGAAAGGGAGGTGCTGGAAAAGCAACGCTTCCAGCCCTTGGACTGGCTACTGCATGCTATGCCCGTAAGATGGTGGTATACGTACAAAGGAAGCTTTGATGATTGGCACAAATGTAGGAGAATGATGTGAGTATGATTTGGGAAGCCTAAGGTGCGACTAACAGATAAATATGATGGGGCAGGATGATCTGCACGTGCATCTAACCAAGTGGGCGTAGGCCTATGGAGAAAATCCACAACCTGAGTGGGTGCACCTGTTCTATCATACGCTAGATGTTATACCAATGAACTGGTATATAGAAACAGAGCTCTGCCATGGGACAGGTGAATTGGATATCCTGCATGAAGGATTCATGATGACCTTTAGTTTTGAGGATGGGTGGGACAGTATTGATGAAGTGCTACAAGAGGTGAAAACAACCATATTTAGGATACTGTAGGAACCTTTAGACCTGATTCAACCTGAATGGGATACTCAGCTGAGTCGTGCGCTGGAATGTTATAATGTAACTGCTAAAGAGGAGGATGAGGATCCCCAGAATATTAACATTCCAGAAACAGAAGGCCACCGCGAGGTTCAAGGACCACAGATTGAGAATCCTGACATAGTCACGCCAGTGAAAACTAAGCAGGTAAACATTGGTACAGAGGCAGAACCCAAATTCGCGAAGATCAGAGACTACTAGGACGACGCGGCGATGGATAAGGTTGTTGAATTACTCTGTGAGTATCAAGACTCATTCCCGACCAAGTTTATAGATTTGAGAGGAATAATCGGATATCTAGGAGTAATCAAGATCATGTTAAAACCCGATGTGAAGCTAGTTAAGCAAAGGCCTCACCGCTTAAATCCAAAATACAAGGAGAAGGCCCGCGTAGAACTAGACAAAATGCTCGTAGCAAGAATCATTGAGCCTATGGAAGAATCTGATTGGATAAGCCCAATGGTGGTGCAAGAGAAGAAGCAGAAGGACGAGATAAGGATATGCGTGGATCTCAAAAAATTGAATGACGCTTGTGTGCATGCTCCATTCCCAACTCCGTTCATGGATGAAGTGTTGGATAGTGTAGGAGGTCAGGAAGCATATTCTTTCACTGATGGGTTCTTGGGATATCACTAGATCAAAATCACGCTGGAGGATAGGAGCAAGACAACCTTCACGACTGAGTCAAGTTGCTTTCAATATACTATCATGCCGTTTGGATTGAAGAATGCCCCTACTATCTTTTCGCTCGTGGTTGTTGCGGCATTCAAGGAGTATATTAATAAGTTCTTGGAGGTCTATTTTGATGACTGGACTGTATTTGGGCTGGTTAAGTGCCATGTAGCGAGCTTGCACTTGATGCCGGATACATGTCAAAGATACAAAATCACACTCAACCTCAAGAAGTGTCTATTTCTCGTTCCTTTTGGGAACCTATTGGGGCATGTGGTTTGCAGAGAAGGGTTGATGGTAGACCCTGCAAAGATCGTGGTCATTCTGAACTTGGAAGCGCTGAGAAGTGTGAAACAGTTGCACACTACTCTGGGACATACATGATATTACATAAAGTTTATCAAAGGCTATTCCTAGATCACCACGCCAATGGAAAAATTGTTGAATAAGGATGTCATGTTTTGTTATAATGATGACTGTAAGAAAAGCCTGGATATATTGAAAGAAAAGATGGTTACTGTGCCGATTCTAGTCTTCCCGAACTGAAAGAAAGAGTTCCATGTACATGTCGACGCGTCGTGTATAACATTGGGGGCAGTGCTCACACAGGATGGCAGAGAAGGCTTGGATCACCTTATCGCGTTTGCAAGCCATAGATTATCCAAATCAGAGAAGAATTATTCCACCACTGAGCATGAGGGGCTGGTTATGGTGTATGCGCTTCAGAAGTAGAGACACTACTTGCTAGGAGGCCACTTTAAGATGTATACAGATCACTCTGCACTAAAGTACCTGGTCAATAAACCTATGTTGGGGGGGTGCATTTGCAGATGGATTTTATTGTTCCAAGAATATGATTTTGAAGTTGATGTGAAGCCTGGACAATTGAACGCGGGACCAGATCACATGTCATGCATCGAGGCAGGGGAGGAACCTACTAGTTTGGAGAAAAGATTACCTGACGCGCAGCTCTTTGCTATGTGCATCGCAGATGGACATTTTGAATATATAGTACACTTTCTAACAACTGGAACTACGCCAAAAGGATACTTTGTCCAGCAGAAGAAGGAATTAGTGGTACCCGCGACAGACTTCTCTGTCATTGCTGGACATGTATACAAGATGGGGAATGATGAAATATTGTGAAGGTATGTACTTGAGTTTGAATGAAGCAACATCCTCGTGGACACTCATGTGGGCACCACGGGAGGGCATTATGCAGGAAGAGCAACCGCGCAGAGGATTTTACGCGCTAGGTTGTGGTGGCCAACCCTTCATTAGGATTCAAAAGCATATTGCAAGGCATGTGATGTATGTCAGCGAACAGGAAGGCCATCACAGAGGGATGAAATTCCTTTGAATCCACAAATGATGTTGCAACCTTTCGAAAACTGGGCAATAGATTTTGTAGGACCTATTAAACCTCAAGGAAAGACAAGCGCGAGGTATATTATCACTGTGATGGAGTATCTAACTCATTGGGCAGAAAGCACAACTGGTGAAGGATTGCATAGGCGTGACTACTGCGAAGTTTCTATTTGAACACATACTGATGCAATTTGGATGTCCGAAGATCTTGATGAGCGATCATGGTACACACTTCCTGAATGAGACGATCAACATGCTAAAAGAGGAATTTCAATTGTATCACCAAAAGAGCACACCTTATCACCCACAGGCTAACGAGATAGGGAGGCATTCAACAAAGTGCTTGAAAACACGCTGACCAAGGTATGCAATGCGCAGCGAAGTGATTGGGACCTACGCATACCTGCAGCGTTATGGGGTTATCAGACAACATGCAAGAAACTGTCGGGACATACAGCTTTTAGGCTTGTCTATGGAGTGGAAGTTGTAATTCCTAAGGAATAGATTGTGCCTAGTCTAGGCATAGTAGCACTCACAGGTATGACGGATCAGGGAGCCCTGGAGGAGAGGCTCGCATAGTTGGATGAGATTGAAGAGGAACTATTTTTGGCTAGATTTCACCAACAGGTCCAAAAGTAGTGTGAAAAGGTATGACACGACCGACACATAAAGTTGCACACATTCAAGGTAAATGATCTAGTGTTGTTGTATGATAGTAAGTTTGATAAATTCCCAGGAAAGTTCAGGATGCACTGGTTAGGGTCGTATATTATTAAGGATATTACCGATGGAGGCGCGATACAGTTGGTCAAGTTAAATGGATAACCCTTCCTAGGAAAGGTGCATGGCAGTCGCTTGAAGCCATACCGATGATCTGATGATGTGACTATATGAAAGTGGCATAGTCTTAGTGCTCTAGGCAACTGAAAGGAGGCACAGGACTATAAACTACTATGCCTGGAAATTGCACGATGTCAAGACTACGAGCAATAGCGAAGTGTCACAAGGTTCGTGACAACGCGAAGATAGCTATGCTGGTGCGTAGGTCTGCTGGAAAGTGACCATTAAAGTCATTATTCATCATTTGATGGTTGGTTTGAGGCCAAATGGAGCATGCGACAGGCATTTAAGTCGGACTTTATGGGTTAGATTCTTGGAAATCTACTACCAGTCTAGCATTAATGGACCGAATGTGGGGGGAACGGTCGAATTCAAATTCAGAAGGCACTATAAATTACAAATGGTTTTCTAACAAAAAACACTTGGCAATTTGAGAACTGAGTTGTTATGCGCTCGAGAATTCACAAACCGAAAACTATTCAAGACTCTGAAAGCGAATTCGTTGTTTGAGCAACTACCTGAGACACTGAAGGAACTATGGATTAGCGCTATGTCAACACCTGAAGAAGCCTTGGACATAGGAGTAATGATAGCCGAGGCAGTCGCGCAGCAAATTGCAGAAGTGGAAGCCCCCAAGAGTGTCGGAATAATCATTGAGCTCCCTAAATCACTGCGAACATCGAGACCTAAGAAGTGTAGGTTTTAACCCTGTACATAAATTACCTGCATACAAACACTAAAACTCAAAAAATAAAAAATGTGAGACCATAACACACAAAACACATATACACAGAGATTTTCCCCTGGATCCCAAAAACTGGGACTACTAGCTTGATTTTTCATTATGTTCCTTTCAATGTTACAATACATATTTATACATGCCAAAGTATCCAATACCATGGACCGAAAACCATTGTGTCCAAAACCATAGGTAGGTCTGGCTAACCTAATATAGGGTCCAAAAAAAATTTCCCCGGGGCACTGCCCACCCCCCTCTAACCCCCCGTTAACTACGTAGGCTAGTCGTGGAAAGAATATAACACAACCCAACATTCTCCCACTTGTTGTTTTCTTTCCACAAGGGATCACAGGAGAGATGAGTCATTTATCCAGCCCTACAACGCCCATTTTTGCTCTACACCGAGAGAACTTCTCAGAGCTCACAAATTTTGTCAATGCATCTACAATATTCTTCAAAGTGTCCACCTTTACCAGCAACACCTTTTTGACTTCTATCATATCCCTCACAAAGTGATACTGAACATCAATGTGCTTTGTCTTTGAATGATAAGCAGGGCTCTTTGCCAAGAAAATTGCACTTTGGCTGTCACAGTCTATCTTCATAGCTCCCTATACTAACCCCATACTTGAACACAATCTCTGCAACCAAACTGCTTCCTTGCTTGCATGAGTGGCTGCCATGTATTTTGCCTCTGTAGTTGATACTGCCACTACAGA
>APFE030328915.1:57147-72828 GCA_000404065.3 Pinus taeda
TAAATATAAAAATAGTTAAAATTAATATCGTCCCTGTTTTTAGATTAACCAGAGTTCGTGATCTACTGTAGTGGGTCATACCCATCTTAGACCACCACTATTATGTTTTTCTAAAATCTCAAACATTATTTTAAGTATTTATTTGATATTTTAATTTGGCTCAAAAGCTTTAATAATCTAAGTGAGATCTTAGTATCAGAGGGTTTTCATGCTTTACCCGATATATATATTTGAATAAAAATAAAATAGGTGTATTATAAGAGGTGCTTTATTTTGGTTAATAAAGTACAAAAATAAAAGTATTTTTAAATGACAATGATTATAAATAAGATAAAGGTAAGTGTTTTCTTTTGGTGAATGGTGCTTTATTTTGGTTAATAAAGTACAAAAATAAAAGTATTTTTAAATAACAATGATTATAAATAAGATAAAGTTAAGTGTTTTTTTTTAATGAATTTAATTATGTTTTATGTCTAAGCCATTATATATGGGAGAAATTATAAAAGTGATTTTATATTTTATTTTGAGAGAATATTCTAAATCACAAATTACATAATTATTATGCTTATTTATGCGAGAATAGAGTATAACTTAAGTTGATAGGATGAATTCCTTATTCCTATTAAGTGGGAAAAAAAAATATAATTAGATTGGCTTAGTAATCAAATTAATTAGATTTAATGAAGGTTATTGAGTGATATTCAAAAAATTACATCATGAGAGAGTACATGTATCTATCGCATTAATTAGATGTAAACTTCTATTTATTAAACGCTTGTTATATTCTTAATATTCTTAATATTCTTAATATCTAATGTTGAGCTAATAAGAAATTGGAAATGTAAAAGAATTTATTGGAATCGAGTGAAAATTAATAATTAGGATTTGTTTTTGACGTTTATGTAAAAATGAATTACATTTAGAGAGTAGTGAATGATTATGAAATTATCATTGAATGATTGTTTTATAATTTTCTTCTTATGAAATTTTTGAATGCTTATTGGTTGTCTTATTATATGGTTGTGATGTGCTATTTTGTGTAAGTATGAATTTGCAATGCAATGTTGTATTGGATAAATGAAAATTTAGAAGTGATGTGGAATTCAAACTTGGTTTGCTACAAGGGAGATCATGGCTCCTAAGCATCGAAGACAAACCTAAGTCACCCCTAAGGTGGAAACCCCACCTCTCGCCACCATAGAGATTGGAACCCCAAATGAGCAAGCTATATTACATTCCCTTGGGAAAATGACAAATAGCTTTCAGGATTGTGTTATCACAATTTATTTTGAGTTTGAAATTTTTTAAGAAACACTGACAATTTCAGTGTCAGCGAAAATATTTGTAATAAACAGGACAAATACTGATAATGGGACTATCAACATTTTTTGAGTTTAGAAAGTCAATAGAGGAATACACTAACAATAAGAGTGTCAGCGTTTTGGGTATTGGCTGATAATGTGACTATTAGTGCCAAAATTAAAATTTGAATTTCGATTTTTAAAATGCACTGATACATTCTAGGTCGGCAAAAAAATAATCATTTCCTGGTCATGCCATGATAAATATGAAAGTGAAAGGTACGTGTTGAAAAGAAGGTTTTTCGCCGCTGAAGAGGTTTGATGTGGTTTTATAATTATCAAACAGTTAAAACATTATTTCACCTATCAACCAATTATTCTGCCTGAAACCGCACTATTTTTTCCTGCATAGTATTTTCACCATTTCATTTGTAATTTTTGTTAGCTTTATCGTTGGAAATTTGTTCGGTTCAAACTACTCGACGAAGATACAACATCGGATCCCGGTCTCTCATCTACGTAATCAACAAATTGTATAGATAATGGGGAAACACAGGAAACACATGAAGCTTAACAAAAATGAACTGAAAGGTCCCGACCTCCTAGAGATTTACCCAGATATTAAACAACAATTCCAGTGAGTTGGGTGGTAGGAATTTTTCCAACAATGCACTGATTACCATGATGATGTGGCTCAAGCATTCACCTAGGGGTTTGATGGTCAATGTGTGGAGGTAGGAGGGTTTCCATTCTTGGTCACAAAGGAACTAATTACAGAGGTTACAACTCTGCCTACAGATGGGGAAAATGTTTTCAGAAGTCACGTTCTAGCTGGGATTGGTGTCCCATTTTTTTTGAAAGATGATTTCAAATATAGGAACTGGAAGGTAGGGGTTCCAATATCCTAGCTAGAAGGAAAATGACATGGGCTGCTACACATTACCTCGTTATATTTCACATGTGCGGGACTTTTAACTGGGTAAAATTATACCATTTCCATTTCTTAGCTCATCTAGAAGGACAAGTAAGAATGAATGTCTTTTTTTATTTATTGGAAATTTTGAAGCATGTGGCTACTCATTTTTGAGCCAGGGCAGGTGTTATGAAACTAGCTCACAAAAAGATAGAAAATATAGATCAATGCCTTATAAATAAGCCTCCTTTGAGGGGGCAACCTCCTTTACATTACAAAATGAACAATTCTTTGATGATACAAATGACAAGACCTCCTTTCTCTATATAGGAGTCTAAGGGGTCATAATATAATTAGAGACAACATAACAATAATAATGTAAGGGAATAATAATAACAATAGTGGGCTTCTATGGGGCACAATAATAACAATATGGGGACTACATGGGCACAACAATATATAAGGGGGTTGCACTAATAATAATAAGGGGTTACACTAGTAGTATAGGGACCTAACATGCCCCTCTCCTTCAAAAAGGGTTGTCCTCAATGCTTGAGTAGTTCTGGATGCTTCTGTATAAAATTATCATCCTTCCATATGGAATATTCAGTGGGTAAGTTCTTCCACTTGATGAGATACTCTGAAATTGATCGATTTCATAGCTGTCGACTTCTCGGTTTTTTGAATGCTTTAGGTTCCAATATAATTTTTCCTTCCTTGTCAAGTTCTCGCAATATTGTTGGAACTGGGATCTTCGAAAACTTTTGAATGAGTTCCCACCCTGATTCACCATTCTTCCATTCATCTCTTGCTTTGCTTACAAATTTGGTTGGATAATTATACCAACCTCTACCATTTCTGCAACCATATGTTCAATTTCACTCTTTTGGGCATATGGATATCTATAAGGCTTGATGTTTGGAGGAATGCTTCCTGGAATCAAATGAATAGCATGATCATGATCACGAATATGTGGGAGACATTTGGGAGTCTCAAATACCTTGGAATGATTGTCCAAGACTTTTTGGAGATATGGAGAAATAGATGATTTTGACGTGGGAACCATTAGCAAACATAATTGTGCAATTACGCCTCGTTGTTCTTTCTTTGGAAGCTTTGTCATTCTATTAGAGCTGATTATCTTTCTTGGTTTCGATGTGATACCCCTTAATTCAAATTCATTTCCTTCCGAAGAAAATTTCATGAAACGTTCTTGAAAATTAAAAGCTATTGTACCCAAGGATTGTAGCCATTGGACTCCTAGTACAACATCAGCACCACCCATTGGAGTGGAAAGCAGTGGGCTATTCAATACATATTCTCCCATGGATAGCTTGATATTATGGCACTTTCCAGAGCAATTTAAGGTTCCTCCACTTACAACCTTCACTTGACACTCTGGTGCTCGATATAGGAAGCAATTCAATTCCTTGGCTATCTTACAATGAATAAAATTATGGGTACTACCCGAATCAATTAACACTATTACCTTTTTCTTCTTTATATGTCCTTCTATCTTTATAGTTTGAAGAGTGGTAATTCCAAACAATGCATTACAAGATATGGTCAGATTCATTTCTTCTTTCTCTGGGGTTGGTTCCTAGTGAGTATCATTTTCGTTTGATGTTTCTTGATACTTTTCTTCCTAATATTTCACTGCTTGAACCTTCTTCTTCTCGATATGTCCTTCTATATTGAGAGTTTGAGGAGTGGTAATTCCTACCATTACAATACAAGATATGGTCGGATTCATTTGTTATTTCTCTAGGGTTGGTTCCCGATGTATATCCTCTTCTTTTGACGTTTCTTGATTCTTTTCTTCATTAGGAGGCCTTTCTTTTAGCAGCTTTGTCCCACCTTCCTTCAAACCTTCCATGTCTTTCTTCAAATCTTCCAATCCTTTCTTCCAATATGTTTTCATATCATCGATATCAACTTCCATGGCATAGATAAAACTATTTATCTTTTACTTTTCTAGAATATCATTTACCCTTATATTCAATTTTTGAAAGTCCTCAATGTGCTCTACCATTGAACCCTTTTTGTTTGAGATTTATCAATTGGCTAAAGAAGGTGTTTCTCTTTGTATCCTCATAATGTGCTATCATTTCCTCCATGAAAATTGACCACGTGACAAGTGGTTTACGAGAACAAATCCCTTTATACCATAAAAATTTATTCAGTTCTAAATAATTAGATGCAATATGTACCTTTTGTAACAGTGGTACACCATGTAAATCAAAATATTTCTCCATCTGTAGTATCCAATTTACCGGATCCTTGCCATCAAACTTCCTCATCTCGCTTTTTCTTTATTTTAGGAGCTCCATTTTGAAACAACTATAACTCTGTAATTTCAATATTTAAGTTCTAAAGTTTCAGCCTGTAATAGCACTCTGAGTCCTCTTTCTAACTCTATAAGTCTTATCGCAATTGGATTCCCGAAGAAATATTTATTCCCAATCTCTTGCGATGACCTGATTATAGACTAGTTTAGTAGAGTGACCTTGTATGACGTGCCACATGTCACTGTTTCAACCTTAGGTTATAAATATTATACCAAAAAAAAATACAGTCCATCCTCTTATTTTAACATACGAAATTTCAATCTGATGGTCAGAGAGAAATTTATGATGATTTTCCCAAGGTCATCTGTTTAGGATGTAATTCGGGAGTCTGCAAAAACCCTAACTTCCTCAGATCATATATCTAAAAATATAGTGAGACAAGATCGGAAATTCAGACCTAAGCTTCCCCATGAGGTTTTCTCAAATGGGTTTTAAATTCAGGGTCTGAACCTTCGTCTAAAACAAATTATAGTGAAAATTCCATGATCACCTGTTTGCGACAAAATTCTGGAGATTGCAAAACCCCTAACTTCCTCAGATCATATCTCCAAAAATATAATGAGACAAGATCTGAAACTCATACCCAAGGTGAAGAACTATGTCGTCTCAAATGGGTTTTTGTTTTAGCTTCTAAAACTTTGTAGAAAATATTTTTATAGCGAAAATGCCACGATGACCTGTTTGGAGCAGCGAAACCCTAGAATCTAAAGCTCTGATACCAAATGTTATGAAACCAACTCAAAAAAAGATAGAAAAGATAGATCAACGCCTTATAAATAAACCTCTTTGAGGGGGAAATCTCCTTTACATTACAGAAATGAACAATTCTTAGATGATACAAATGAAAAGACGTCCTTTATATATATATATATAAGAGTCTAAGGGGTCATAATATAATCAAAGCCGACATAACAATAATAATGTAAGGGCACAATAATAACAATAGTGGGCTTCTATGGGGCACAATAATAACAATATGGGGACTACATGGGCACAACAATATAATAATGGGGTTGCATTAATAATAATAAGGGGTTACACTAGTAGTATAGGGACCTAACAACAGGCTCATCCTCTCATTTTGTTTACCACAAAGAATTAATTAAGTTGTTAATTGAAAATCAGTTGGTCAAATATGGAAGAATGTGGAGCCATTTCTTATTCTAGGGAGGGTTTCAACCCCAACCCCCTAAGGCTAAAAAAGGGAGGAAAAACGGTACCAAACAGGGAAAGAAAACTCAAGCAGGAACCTCCTCTCAAGGCACCTCCACTGAGAAAATGCAAATCCAAAAGGAGAAAGAATTTCCCTTATCTTTTTACCCTACAATTCATAGTGTTTATGCTAGAAGAAGTGACCGGCTTAAAAAGACACCACCTTCTGCTAACCCTTCCACTGAAAATCTGCCTCCTACTGTGAATCGCCCTCATGCTGAGAAACACCCACTGAGAGTTTCCCTGCACAAAATCATCTACCAAAGAAGACCAAAGGAGATAAATTTGAAACTGAACCCCATGATGAAGAAGAACCCTCCCTGTTTTAAATGTTCAAAGGGGGTAAAAGACCTCACACCAGTCCCTTAAACAAATTGAGGCTGAAGATAAAGTTGAATCAAAATCCTGACTTCGCCAAGGAAGTAATAGATGTGGACAATGTCCCATTAAAGGACCTGATAACAAACAAAGGGAAAAATGTAGGTTCTAAAAAGTTAAATTCTAAGGAAACTAAAAAGAAAATCCATATGCAGACCAGACATAGCAAGAGGTAGAGGATGGATAAGGTAGACATTCTTTTGAAGGTGGCTAGTACCCCGAGTTAGGAAGGTGGTAAATATTTTTTGGTTTTTTTGTTATTCACTATTAAAGTGAATTTTGTTGATCTATCATTGCTCATGCACCAATCATTGTTTAGGTACAAAAGGGCATATAGGAGAGCTGACATTCCCATTGTTAGTGAATTTTATAAAGAAGCGCTGATATTTCCATTGCCAATGCATTTTGAAAGAAACAATTTGAGAAAAGAGTTGACAGTCAGCCTGTCAGCAAAATTGTTGGTTCAGGTAGCTAAAGGACTGACAATGACAGTATCGATGTATTGCAACATGGTTGACTGAGAAGATAAGAGAAAAATAGAAGCCTATTTTTTGAAGGATGAAAAGGATGATCTACAGTGACGGTAGCACAACCATGATACATTTTCTCAATGCCATTTTCCATAAATTATTTTTGATTTTTGATATGTTTAAAAGATATTTTTAAATGCATGTACCTAAGATATTTATACTACTATTTTTGGATTACTATAATTAATTTGAGCTACAAACCTGTTTCAGTTATTGTAATGCTTATATAAGCAAGAAATGTAGAAGGAAAAAGGGTTGGTGTTTATGTGAGAAATAACATCCTTGTGTATTTTTGAGCAGATCTTAATGAAAACAATCTTCATGAGAATTTACAGAAATTCTTATGTTGTAATTCACTGTCTATCTTTTTCTTTGTTTTATATTTCCTCATGTTTGAAAAACTGAGTGTATGATATTGAGATTCATATTTTATGCTCCCGTTTCTTTATTTCCCATGCATTTAATAATTGTTATTCACTTAACCCTTACACTAATTTCCTTCATCTTCCTCTAAATTACTTAAGTGTCAAAGGAATTAGTGCTACCTTGCTTTTGTGTTTTTTTCATCAAAATCGTGTTTGTAAAAAATCTGATTGGCTTAGAATCCATACTCAATGGTGGAAATTTCACATAGCCCAACCAAATTTTAGTCCGTTTTCGATAAATATGGCCATATGAGTCAATTGCAAACCTTATACTAAACTGACCTTAAGTAGTTGAGCTTTAGGGAGAGATTCCTCTCTAAGTTGGAGGGCCAGCTTTCAACCTCTAAGAGGTTCGAGATTACCTTAGTGTTTTTCTCATAGCTAGGGTTCTCTAAGAGATAAGAGATTGGGTCACAAGCCAAGGTCAAGGTCAAAGAAATGATAAAAGTGAAGGAGGGGAGTTGGAAAAAAATGGAGACAAGACTTAATTTATCAGTTCAGTGTCGAATATAGACAAACAAACCTCATATTATGAAAGAAGTTCAAAAATCAAAATCACCAGAGTTCACAGGTTAAGATGGGGATTCAATAGTAGAAGCTTGGGTAATCGGTGTCAAGAGAGCACTTGGATTTAAGGCCTATACTTCAAGGGAAAAGGCCCAAATAACAATGAGTATACAAAAAGGAGAAGTTTTATTATGGTGGGTAAATGAAGAAATGAAGATGCAAGTCACCCCATTGCAAGTTACTTGGGAAATGCTTGAGGAAGCCTTCAGAACTAGGTACCTATCAGAGGAATACAAATACCAACAAATAGGGGCTTTCCATGCACTTCGATAGAATGATAGATCTATCAAAGGCTATGAAACTAAATTCTATGCATTGGTCCATCATGTGGACTATATGGAAGATGATAAACGTCAAGCTAAAATATTCCTGCATCGGCTTGATCCTTTGGATCGAGTGGATGTTTCCATGTGGAAACCCACCACTATGGAAGCAACCACTAGTTTAACCAAACAAGTCTCGGGGATGATAAATATGAAACAACAAATGGTGGATGATGGAAGAATAGGGAAGGAACCCCCAAAGGAGAGGGTAAATAGAACAAGGGGGAACCCATATGGATTCTAGGGAAGAAGAAACAATGTTTCCTGGATTTCCAATGAAAAGTTTGAGTTGCCTCGAGGAGGACATAAGGGTCATCCCTACTTGAGAAGAACTAATGGTGGAGGTAGAGGATTTGGTGGTCAAGGACATGGACAAAGTGAGAATCAAGCTCAACAAAATATTGGGAATGCGAAGGTCCACATTATATAAGGTATTATTTGAGGTATCAAGTAGAGATTAAACATCAGGGACATAAAGTTAAGGGAGAAGGACCACAAAACCCACATCGAATTCATGCTGCCCTAAACCATCTCCAGGCCGAGCACTAAAACACAGCTGTGGAGTTCGTAGGTATGATAAATGACATTCCTCTAACTGTGTTAATTGAGCGAGGTGCCACTGGTAGTTTTATTTCTCCTTCAACACTACATAGATGTGGATTGACAACTCATGAGAAAAGTAAATTTAGGATGGTATAAATGGCATTAGGCTCTCAATAATTAATACGATCATTGGTAAAGGATTGCATTGTTAACATTGTGGGATGTGACACTAAGATGAACTTGTATAGCATGAATCTAGGGACTTATAAGAGAATTATCTTTAAAAATGACCAAGGAAAACCCACAATAATCTAGGGAATTAAACGTGATGTTAGGTTGCACCTCATATCAACTAAGAAGTTAAATAAAGTGTATGAGGAAAGGATGCAAGATTTATGCAGTAGAGATTGTTCATGCTGACAGGCGGTCCTATGATAATTTTCACTCCACTATTTTTGAATTTGCAGATATATTTCCTCCATAGCTACCAGGATTTCCTCTTGTTCAAGAAATTAATTTTTCCATTTCCTTGAAACCAGGAACAAAACACATATCCAAAACACCTTATTGAATGATTGTGCCAGAGCTTAATGAGTTGAGTATACAAATTAAATAACTAATTGATCAAGGATGTATTTGACCCAATGTATCGCCTTGGGGTGCACCAAAGATATTTGTGAAGAAAAAGGATGGAACTCTTAGGTTATGTGCTGATTACCGATATCTAAACAAAGCCACCATTTGAAACAAGTACCCCATGCCTCGCATAGATGACCTCTTTTACCAACTAAAAGGAGATTTAATATTTTATAAGATAGAATTATGATCAGGTTACCACCAGCTAAGAATCAAAGAGGAGGACATACCTAAGACAACATTGAGAACACGATATAGACACTATGAGTTTATTTTGGTGCCATTTGGTTTGACTAATTCTCCATCAACATTCATGACATTGATGAACAATGTTTTCCGAAGATACCTAGACCATTTTATTCAAGTGTTCTTGGATGACATCCTCATTTATTCTCGCAATGAGAAGAAGCATCAAGAGCACTTGAGATTGCTACTTCAATGCCTTAGAGAACATAAGCTATATGGGAAGCTTATTAGTTTTTCTTTCTTTGAGAAGGAAATTCAATATCTAGGCCATAACATTAGTAGGAGAGGCATTGCAATGGATCACAACTATATTGAAACTATAATGGATTGGCCTACTCCTAAGAATGTCAAATAAGTACACAACTTTATGGGGTTGGCAGGCTATTATAGAATATTTATAAAAGGATTCTCATAGATATCTAGTCCCATCACGAACCTCCAAAGAAAAGGGGTTAAGTTTGAATGGATAGGTGAGTGTGAGAGAGAATTCAATGAGATAAACTGATTATTAACAACTGCTCCAATATTAAAGATGCCCAACATGGACAAGGACTTTCGTGTATGCATGGATGAACTAGGAGAAGGATTAGGTGCAGTCTTGATGTAGGATGGAGGGGTTATCACTTATGCTTCACGTAAACTCAAGACCCATGAAATTGTTTATGCCACACATGATCTAGAATAAACTACAGTTTTAATGGCCTTGTATGGAGACATTATCTAATGGTGCGTCAATTTGAATTAAGGATGGATCATAAAATTATTGAGCATATCTTTTCCCAAAAGGACCTTAATGCTCAACAACGACATTACAGTGAGCTATTTAGTGAATATTATTTCAGGATATCCTACATCAAGGGAAAAGGAAAATAAGGTTGCTGATGCTTTAAGCAGGAGACCCAAAGTTCATTCAATACTATCATTGAAGTTAGACCAGAGAAGTCGAATTCTAAACCACCTAATAGGGACCAATAATACCAACAAATAAAATTTTCCTTACAAGGAGGAGTACCAATGGCATCTAAGTTGGAAGGATACACCTTAGATAATGATGGATTTCTATGATATAAGGGTAAGATGTATGTGCCAACTAATGATGAAATTCAGAAATTAATAATGAAAGAAGCCCACCAAGCTCCATATGCTACACATCCAGCAGTCCAAAAAATTTATGCATATTTAAAACAACTATTTTTCTAAACAAGAATGAAAAACGATATAACACAGTTTATGGTTTGAAGTTTAGAATATCAATAGGTTAAAGCTAAACATCGTCACTCTGCAGGTCTTTTACAACCCCATGGTATATCAAAAACTAAGTGGAAAGTTTTTTCAATGGATTTTGTTGGAGGCATACCTATGAATTCCCAATGACATGACTACATTATGGTCATTGTTGATAAATTAACTAAGAATGCTCACTGCATTCGAGTTAAGAGAACATTTGAGGCACCAACTATCGCTCAAGTTTTACTAAAATAAATAATTAACATTCATGGAGTGCCCCAGAAAATAACATCTGATAGAGATGCACGTTTTACTTCTAGATTTTGGAAAATCATTTTAAAATATATTGGAACACAACTCAACTTTAGTATTACATATCATCCAACGACAGATAGGAAAATAGAGAGAGTAAACCAAGTATTAGAGGACATGCTAAGAATGTATGTCATGGATCAACAAAATCAATGGGAGAAATACCTTCCCTTAGTGGAATTTTCATACAACAACAGTTATCACAGTTCAATTCAAGAAGCTCCCTTCAAAGTCCTATATGGAAAACCCTATTGTAATCCATTGAGGTAGGATTGATTAGAGGATTGAGTCATGTTGAGCCTTGAAATGCTCCAAGAAATGGAAGAAAAAATGGCTACAGTTAAGCAGAGGCTAAAAGAAGCCAGGGATCACCAAAAATGTTATGAAGATGTAGAGTTGAGTTTGAGGAAGGAAGGCAAGTTTTTATAAGAGTCAAACCCTCTAAGAGTTCCTTCAAATTTTGCAAGGGAAAAAAGTTATCCCCTAGATTTTTTGACCCATTTAAGATCCTAGAGGGGATCAGAATAGTTGCTTATAATATCGAGCTACCATTCCATCTAAGAAGGATGCATAATGTGTTTCATGTTTCTATGCTTAGAAAATGTAACACCCTCCTCCCACATTTACTTAAGTTAACCGGTTTGTTGGGGTAAAGATGTGACGAGAGGATACTATGATGTGATTCAAATCCCCATGTATAGTTGAGGAAGTGGAACTGACACAACACAACCAATCTGACCTTCTACACATGCTACAAAACCCTCAGGAGCCAACCAACCCTTCCAGGTGATCAACCCCTGAGCCAACTTAAAATTTCACTGACCTAGAGCCTCAATCGCTCCCATGACACAGGAATGCATGTGATTGGGAGCCTCCAGTCGCTCTCACAACAAGGGCATGCAAGCGATTAGGAACCTTTTCAACTAGTTTTGAGCCTGCGACCCCATATTCTATGCCACTTTTTCAGGGCTAAGACTCAGGCCACTGCCAAAAACTCCATGAAACTTTCAGAAATGAAAAATAACATAAAAAAAATAATACTAATGAAAATACTTGATAACTGACTTGATTGGACCCCTACTAGCCATGATAGGCATTTTTTCAAACATGTCACAAATATGCATTGTACAAGTCATAACAACAAATCTGAGCATAAGGGTCTCATACTTATCTCAGAATCGCTAAGAAGCATTGACACCTTATCACATTAGCTACATTATCATCTATTAGGTGATATATTTATTATTCATTCGTTTACAAATCAAAACATGATGAGAGCCATACATTATCATTGTCATAAAAGATGCTCATAACCAACATATAACCAACAAAAATAACAAGGATATAGAAACCATAAAAACCACATATAAACAACTATATTTACCCATCAAATACAAGAGGAAAGAAGCTCTTATTAACATAAGTAAAATGAAACCAGTTCTTTGAATTCCACGAACCACCCGACCATAGATTAGGCTAAACCAAATCTCTCTTTCATCTAGTTACACCTGTGCTATATTCCAAGCATGAATGTGAGATCTCATGGAACACATCCAACAAAACCAATCTAGGGATTCCAGAGGCCAAACCACCTCAACCCTCAACCAATGATTCCACCTCACGGTCAGGCATCACTAACCATCACCATATTTGTCTCTACCTAAGTTTTCGAGGGCTCTAGAGCGTTTGTTCCAACCAAGGCTTCCAGGATAAGTAACTCAACCCACAACTGTTGCTGGGCTCCAAATCGTTTGTTCCAACCAAGGCTATAGGGATAGTAACTCAACCCAAGCCATTACATGATTCCAGAGCATTTATCCAACGAGGTCTTCATGAACTAATAAATCAACCCACAACCAAAGGAGTGTAAGAGGCAACTAGAAAACAAAAGTAAAACCCATAACACCATAGATATCCTGGAAATGGAAAGGCTAGGAAAAAAGAATTTCAATCCAGGAAATACTACATGCCAATGATAGATCATAACCAAATAACCACATTCATATGCCATGCATGCCAAAACTATCAAGGAAATCATACATGCAACTTGATACCTGCAAGCCAAATATGTTGTAGCTACTGATCCCGATGTCCTCTTGCGCTTTCCTACTTTTCCTTTGAATTCTTGCTCCAAGTCCCAAGCATGCCACACTTATCCAAGAGTTCTCCAAGAAAACTATAACTGTACAATAGTATGAGAGAGAGAGAGAGAGAGAGTAAAAAATGAGAGCTCCAATGAACTGACAAAATTTGGCGCATTGATCCTCATAAGCCTTTTTATTAATGATGCCTCTATTTTCTTCAATTTTCCATTATTTTCCTTCATTTTCCTTGTCACACGCAACCTGTGATCTTTCACTTGCCTTTCTCCTAATTTCCATTATTTTCATAGATTAAAATTCCAATAAATGTCTCATGCCTTTCCAAATCCTTAGACATTTCCTTATCTAATTTCCCTTAGCCATAATAAACCAAATGAACACCCACACTAGGATGTTTTTCCCAACATTCAACTTGGAATACATGTCCCATTACCACAGTTATTATTTTTCCTTTCTTAACTTTATTAAATTTATTTTTGACTAGGGATGTTACATAACCCTCCCCCTTGGGGGAACACCATCAGCAGTGTTCAGTGACACCTACAACTGGCAACACTGCTGAAAAATGCAAACATACTGCACATGGATCTTTATAACTTCGCTCGTTGCAATGTTTACAATGATCATCCTACTTAGAAGAAAACCAACATAAGAAACAACATGACAACCATAATGACATAAAAACCATACCACTTATTGGAGATTTATAACACAACTCATGGTGGTATTTACATCCATATACATATGTACATATACCAAAAACATCACACCAAAACATATACTAAAACAATTCGGTCAACTAGCGAATAAAGAAGGATACATAGCCAACATCTGATCCACTATATCCCATGTAACTTCATTAGGCCCAAAGTGTTGCCACTACACTTTAACTTGCTCGATTACTCAGTTTTGGAGCATGAGCATCTTTCTCTACAATATACACTGAGGTTTAGACTGGAATTCTCCATCTGGCTCCACCTGTATTACATACCAGTCAATCATATGATCAACATATTTAACATATTTCTTAAGCAATGACACATGGAAAACATCACAGACTTTCACTGTCGGAGGCAGTGCAAGTTGATAGGCTACTGGTCCTATCCTTTCAATAATATTGAAAGGTCCAAACAACTGAGGTGCCAGCTTGGCACATGATCCAATTCACAAGGAGCTCTTCTTTGGCTTGATGCATAAATACACCTATTCCCCAATCTGATACTCCTTAGATAACCAATTCTGATCTGCATAAATTTTTTGTATGTCCTGTGTTGTCTTCAGATTCTTCTTGATTACCTACATTTCATGTTCCATCTTTGCCAACATATCCGGTCCATTTAACACCCTGTTAACTGGATCGATCCAACTTATGGGAGTATTACAACTCTACCTATACAATGCCTCAAACTGACTCATCCTCAAAGATTCCTGCAACCTATTGTTGTAAGAGAAATCAACCAGTGGAAGATACTCTTCCCACTTTTGCTGCTAATGCATGGCATACATTCTCCTCATTTCCTTCAATATCCTATTGACCCTCTCTATCTGTCCATCTTCCTGCAGATGATAAGCTATGTTAAAGGCCAACCCTATACCCAAACCTGCAAATAACTCTTTCCAGTATCTATAAGTGAACTTGGAATCCATGTCTAACACAATCTTCTTCAGTACACCATGCAACCTCACTACATCTATGATGAGTACCTATGCTACATAAATATGTAGAATTCATTGGAATGAAGTGCACTACCTTTTTCAACCTGTCCACCACAACCATGATAGAATCATGCTCTCTATATGTCCTCAACTAACCTGTAATGAAATCCATGGAAATGACCTCCCACTTCCACTCTGGAATCAGAATAGGATGAAGTAATCCACTCGAATGCTTACACTCTACTTTTACCTGTTGAAAATCCAAGCATCTAGCCACAAACTCTGCCACTTCATTTTTCAAGTTCGACCAATAGTAGAAATTATTCATGGATTTCAATGTCTTCTGATATCTTGGGTGATCTAAATATGGCTTAGCATGAAGTTCCCTAAATATAAGATTCTTGAGCTCACGGTTGTCTGGCACATACATCCGGTCCCTAAATCTGACAAAGTTATCTGCTATGAGACAATAGTTCAACTCCTGATCACGTGTACCCAGTTGTAACATGTGCATAAGCTCCCTAAAGCTGTCAGCCTACTAACCTTCTTGCAAGATCCCATCCTATAAATCTATCCCATAGGATCTCATAACTGCTATATGATTCACCTATATTCGTGTGCTAAGAGAAACTGCCACCCTGTTCTCTTTTGCCTTAATATACCTGATCTCAAGGTCGAACTCACTGATCGTGGTCAACCATCTAGCTTGCTTGGCATTCAAATTTGGTCTATTAAATAGATACCTTAATCCATTTTGATCACTCATCAATATGAACCGTCTGCCAAGAAAATAGTGCCTCGACATCTTCAAAGCATGGATGATCGCTACCAACTCAAGATCACGTGTTGGATAATTCTACTCATGCTCATTCAATTTCCTTGATTCATAACACACTACCTGTCCTTCCTACATAAGGACTCCACCAAGCCCTAGCTTGAAAGAATATGTACATACCACAAAC
>APFE030328915.1:82568-119030 GCA_000404065.3 Pinus taeda
GGATTGGCAATAGTCTTGGTACTTCTTCAAGAATATGTTCTTCATGTCCTCCCATGATTGGATGCAATTCCCACCTAGGCTCATGAACCATCGGAGAGCTGCTCCTTTTAGAGTAAGAGGAAACATTTTCAATCTTTGATCATTAGTACAATAATCATATCCTCTACAAAGTATTTCGAACTCAAATAAAAATGTATGTGGATCTTCATTTGCTAAACCATGAAAATTTGGTAAAGATGGGGGAATTATGTGCATTTGTGTCACTCCTCCTAGATCTTTGATAGGAAATTCAAAAGTAGAAACGTGAGCCATTTCTTACAATAGTTTAAGATGTTCTTCATGTGTTTGTTCGAGGCTCCTTCTTCAAATGTTCCTGTCAATCGGTTAGTGAAATGGGTCGTGCTTACATCACCACTTGCGTGAGATCATGTGATTCATTTTTTAAAAATTTCTATCTTTTTCCTAATCACTCACACAAAAATTCAAACATCTATTTCTACCCTAGGTTCTTTAACAGTCCTGCTGGAAAGCGGATGGGGGAGCAGGGCTTTCACATGCTCCATACGCAGGTTCTTACCTTCCGTTTTTAAGATCCAACTCTTCCCTAGCAGGCACTCACCAGATTCACACTACTCTTTAGAAATGGCTACACTCTCCCTAGCAACGGCGCCGAAATGTGCAGCGATAAAAAGGTGTCTTTTAAACTCCTAATTACCTCACATTAATTGTCAACCTAGGGACGACTTTTTATTTCAAGAGTGTACTCAGTCTGAGGCGGCTTTTTACTCAAGAGTAATGTTTAGTAGTACAGCGTTCAAAGAACACAAGAGTAAATGGATGCTAAACTATGACTAAATTGCTTCAAAAGGATAAAATCACACAAGACAACTTATCAGTCAAGGGTGCAGAAGCGATAACCCATCCCTCTAGAAACTGATGGAAAGGAAATTAGAGCATGGACCATAGGTCTGGGAGCTAGGCAGCGACTGCTGAGGCTCACTACAGCCTTAGACCTTCTCTCACACCAAAGCAACAAATGCAAATAAATGGAACGACAGCAAGTAAAATGGAATAGCAAAAGGAAACAGTAGTAAATAGAACAACAGTAATCAAAAGAACTAAATCTCGCGAGTCAAAACCAACTTACTCACACTCTGCTATGAAATAACACTCTTCTCTCTTAAAGCAGACTAGATGGAATATACTTTATGGAACAACACTCATTGTTGGATTATGGAACGACAGTAATCGACCATATATGCACACCTCGCATTAATATAGTAATCTGACAATTAAGGATAATACAACTATGTCTCCAAATAGAATATCATTACTTTCGGATTCCAATAATCAGGATTGCAAATGAATCAAACGACGGTAATACTCAATATAGACGCTCTGTAACAGAAATAATTGGTTGCGACTAAAAGCATGCGATCAACTTTGAAAAAATTCAATTATACAATGCAGAGTCATTACACAGATTTCCTGAGAAAAACCATAAATGCAATAATCGTAACAGAGCATATCATAGCATATGAAAGGTATATAAGATTACCGAGTAATAAAGATAAGCAAACCATGCAGAAATCAAGTTATAATGATACAAAAGCAAGTGTAAATATATGATACACAATAGCAGCAACGTACCACGAGAGGCTGGGCCCTTAGCCGCAAGCGAACGCTACTGGGCTACTTCAGAAGGAAAAGAGTGAACAGCAACGCCCAAATTATGTATTAATCATTAAATGGTGAAATCATTACAATAGTTGAAGCTTTGAGACTTACAGCATAAAACAATCCTTCCTTCCTCCTATCCTATCATGAATCCTTGCTTCTGAATCTCTAATTCAAATCATCAATTCTCCATCATTCGAATCCCCAAAGTCCTCCTGAAGTCATCCTGAAGCCATCCTGAAGTCATACCCCATCTCTGATCTCTGTTTTCATTTAAATAGAGAGATCAGAGAGAAGTTACAATAAAGATGAGTACAACATGATTTCTTTTACAAAATTGGGTTGATTCTAACCAGTTGATCAACAAGAAAATATATTTCCTTCCATCTCTCAACAAAAGCAAGACGAATTTGGCTTTGCAGCTGAGATTTGGAGGACGGTCGCAACAGAAAATCTAAGAAATTGTGCTCAAAGAACCATGCGTTTCTCTTTGTACAAGCCGAATTTGGGCAAACTGTTCTTTAATAAAGTTAATTGGGGCCGTTCTGGACAAAACCCATGTTCCAGATTTTCCAAATTCGTCTTGATTGACTCTGAATCTCAACCGTAAAACTGTCACTCATTAATCCAGCGAATTTCTGAGTTGGCAGATTTAATGGTCAAATCTTCAATTTGGAAGTTACCTTGGAGGCTAAAAATGGTGAATAATGTTATAACCAACTTATCAGAACTATCATTGATAAAATAATTCATAATCACCAATGTATTAGAAATAAAGGAGAATAAATATTATTCATTCATAAGAGCATCAATAATTTATAAAATGGATTTAAATGATAAATTATAACAAATGATATGATGAAGAATAGTGGAAATGGGTGGGATAAGTGTTCAAAAGTGATGATAATAATGGCATATTAACGGCCCAACAAACACCATGCTGCTCATTTGATCCATAGGGAGAGTATCGGGAACTATAGTCTACCATCTTGTCATTCATCTTTGTTGTTTTCTTCCTGTGAGGTATATTATGTCCGCTAAACCAAATCATAAACAAACCAACCTACGTTAGTGTAGTTTAGGGTGGATATGTTCTCTGCAAGACCAACCAGATTATCAATATACATAGATAAACACAATCAAGTCAACATATAATCATCATTTAAACCATTATCCAGTCATCAACACATGACCATATCAACCACACATCATGACCTATTGCATGAAAACTACAACCATATAAATGTAAGCTTAACAACATGTAAACACTGACATGCATAAACAATGCATAACCAATCATACATTCATGAAAACACATTCCACAACAACACCATCAACTTTCACATGGAGGCACCAATGCAACCATGACCAACACCATGCATATAAAAAAACACATAAACCATAAGCATAATGAACACATATATCCAATCGACATGAATGCATGACCAACGCATTGCCCATCCAGTCCAAGGGGTGAACCATGTTCTAATACCACTCTATAACCTATTCCTCCCACATTTACCCAAGTAAACCGGTCCACTAGGGTAAACATGTGATGAGAGGCTACTATGATGTGATTCAAATATCCATATACAGTTAAGGAAAGGGAACCGACACAACACAACCAATATGACCTTCTACACATGTTACAGAACCCTCAGGAGCGAACCAACCCTTCCACGTGATCAACCCTTGAGACAACTTAGCATTTCACTGACCTAGAGCCTCACTCACTCCCACGACATGGGAATCCATGTGACTGGGATCCTCCAGTCGCTCTCACAACAAGGTCGTGCAATCGTCTAGGGTATGTTTTAGCTAGTTCTAAGACTACAACCCCTGATTTTGTGCCACTTTTTTAGGGCCAGGACTCAGGCCACTGCCCAGAACTCCATGAAACCTTCAGAAATGAAAATAACATTGAAACAACAATACTGATGCAAATACTTGATCAATGACTTGATTGGACCCCCACTAGCCATGATAAGAATTTCATCAAACATGTCATAAATATGCATTCTACAGGTCATAACAACAAATCTAAGCATATGGGTCTCATACTTATCTGAGAATCGCTAAGAAGCATTGATACCTTTTCAAATTCACTGCATTATCATCTATTAGGTCATATATTCATTGTTCATTCATTTAGAAATCAAAACATGATGAGAGCCATATATCATCACCATCATAAAACATGCTCATAACCAACATATAACCAACATAAATAACAAGGATATAACATCCATAAAAATCACATATAAAAAAGTATATTTACCCATCAGATATAAGAGGAAATAATATCTTATTAACATATGCAAAATGTAACTAGCTCTAGGTCTTCCACGAACCACCCGACAAAAGACTAGGTTAAACCAAATCTCTCTTTTAACTAGTCACCCCCATGCCATATTCGAAGCATGAATGTGGGATCTCATGGAACACATCCAACAAAACCAATCCATGGCTTCCAGAGGCCAAACCACCTCAACCCTCAACCGGTGATCCCAACTCATGGTCGGACATCACTAACCATCACCATCTATACTCAAGTTGTCCAGGGCTCTAAAGCATTTGTTCCAACCAAGGATTCTAGGAATAGTAACTCAACCCACAACTACTGTCAGTCTCTAGAGTGTTTGTCTAACCAAGGCTCCAAGACTAGTAACTCAACCCACCAAGGGCTCTAGAGCATTTTTCTAAGCAAGGATCCAAGACTAGTAACTCTTCCCAAGATGTTACACGACTCCATAACATTTTTCTAGCCAGGGCTCCTGGAACTAATAATTCTACCCACAACCAAAAGTAAAACCCACAACATCATGACTATCTACGAAATGGAAGGGATAGGAAAAACAATTATCAATCTAGGAAATTCTCCATTCCAATGACATATCATAACCAATTAACCACATGCATATTCCATGTATGCCAAAACTAGCAAGAATATCATACATTCAACTTCGTACCTGCAAGAAAAATCTGTTGTAGTTGTTGATCCTGATTCCCTCTTGTGCTTTCCTACTTTTACTTTGCCTTTTTTCTCCAAATCCCAAGTATGCCACGCTTCTCCAAGAGTGCTCCAAGAAAAATATAAGTGTAAAAGAGTATGAGAGAGAGAGAGAGAGAGAGTAGAAAATGATATCTGCAAAAATGAGCTGACAAAATTCTGCAAACGGTTCCTTAGAAGCCTTTTTATTAATGAGGCTTTTATTTTTTTTAATTTTCCATTATTTTCCTTCATTTTCCTCCTCACATGCAACCCGTGACCTTTCATAATCCGGATTTAAACAGGAACGCAACAAGTTATAGATATAACCATAAATACAAAGATGCGGTAGAAATAACACTTCATTTCTTTAATATAAAATACTGAAATATGCTTACAAACAGAATGGAAATAAGACTAGCTCGAGCGATGGTAGATTATCTCTAAGAAGAGATGTGATGGCTACATGCCTCTAAAATGTGTTACAATGAGGCTCAAAGGGCTATTTATTATTGAGAAAAGATGGAAAACCCTAAACATCCAAAAACCTAACCCTGGGAGATGAAGTGCCAAACTATGGGCCCCGTTTCGGTAAATGGGTACATCAACTTCTCGGGATAGTAACATTGGAATACGATCTCTGTTTGATGTGCACAATACCTTGTTAGAAATATTTGTTCAATGAATACAAATTTTGAATGACTAACATTAGATAAGTACCCAAGTTGGTCCTAGTTTTCCCAAAAAACATCGTTTAGGGCCTCAAAACGGCTCTGGAAGTTCAGGGCCCAAAAAACTGCCAAAAATAGTAAATTGTGCTACAAATAACAAAACTGAAAAACTGAAAGAAACAATGGTGGGGGTCCAAGTGGAATAGGCGAGTGGCCACCAATATCCACCTGGATCATTTCATCTCCCTTTTTTTCCTAATTTCCATTATTTTCATAAAGGAAATGCCAATAGATGTCTCATGCCTTTCCACAGCCTTAGCCATTGCCTTTGCCAATTTCCCTTAGCCATAATAAACCAAATGAACACCCACACTAGGATGTTTTTTCCAACATTAAGCTTGGAATACGTGTCCCATTACCATGGTTATTATTTTTCCTTTATTAACTTTATTACATGGATTCTAGACTAGGTTTTGTTACAAAAAATATGTACCTGACCCATCCCATGTGTTGAAATTTGAGAAATTATAGGTTTCTAAGGAGGGAATCCTTCAAGTTGAACCATTTTGTATATTGGACCACTGGGTTCGTCAACTCAGGAATCATGAGTTTGAGCAAGACAAGGTCCAGTGGGACCAATATAGCCCAGGGCCAACTACCTGGGAAGATGCAGATGCTATTTTTAATGATTTTCCTTATCTATTTTATTAAATTGTGTGGTGATCTAGATAAAAGTGCATAATTTAGCTAAGATAGATACTTTTATGGAGCATCTACACCATGTCTTCTTGTTTAAATTGTATTGGTACATCTAAACCATACCCTATGATTTCAGTTATGGTTTTAGTTAACTGTTATGTCAAATAGGGTCATTGAGTATAATATTGGGATGAGGTTTCATGATATGATGGTATGAGGATAATGATGCAAATGTGGTTCTTATTTATATAGTTATTACGATAATGATGGTGTATGATTATGATGAATCTAATATGCATAAGGATTATGATGTTATGTTGAGGTGTGTTGACATGTGGTTCATTTATTATGTGATGATATGTCTTTAATGTTGAATGTTGATGGTATAACTCAAGAGGATATTTTTTTTTAACACTATCAAATATTGTTTATATTGCAAAAAAGGTAGGAGCTGGCTCCTAATACATTTGGTAGGAAAGAGGTTCAAGTGTAAGGAAAAAAGAGGGCATGCAGTCCCAATATCTATACTTGACCCCAAATTTCTGTGGATTTCAAATACTACCTTGGCATATTGCCTTACATACTATCCTAATAATAATATATATTTGCAATGCATTTAAAAAAACATTCACTAGAACTGATTAACTAATTCTTCTTGTTGAGGATGACATTTCATGCTTTGTTTGGTAGAAGTTTCCCCTTGTTGGCTCTGATTGAGAGATTTGATGTAATCGAACACTTCCTCTAGATGCTTGCATTTGCCTTTAAGCTCTACTATTTCCGCTGACTGCTTGTCAATATCTCTTTGTTTGTACGCATTCTCGATTTTCATTTATGCCCTGAGGTCCTTCAAAGCTTGATTGAACCTCCCAATCATAAACCTGTTAGCCATGCAGGTTGGGCATACTTCGTTCTTTTCAGGTCTTTCTATAGGATTGTAGGCCATTATGATTCTTAGAGTGCTTTTGTACTGTGTATATTTTTTACTTCTCCGGTGAGAACTCTTGATGAGATTCTTTCTCTCAGCTCTTCTGGAATGATTATGATTGATCAAACTGATGTTGACTATTGCTTGAGGAGTATCCAACAACTTGCCTAAAGACCCAGAAATGCACTGAACTTGTTTTATGCCCAGAATGCAGACCAAGTCTTTGTCATGGGTTAACTGACCAAAAGTGCTGAGACTAAGATGGGGCTGGAGGAATGAGTGGGGGACAACTGCAAAATAATTCTATGCTTTTTCACTGGACCGTATGACCAGAGCGATGAGATAATGCTATTGGCAGAATGATAAAAGGGAAATGAGGAGGAGAACAAATCTTGAGAATGCTGAGGTGCGGAAATTTACACAGAGAGCTAGGAGTAACTGAGAGATGGAAGTAAGGAAGAGGAGAGAGCTTAATATGATGGATAATGGGATTAGCAAGAGAACTGTATTCGAAACAGAATAGCTGAAGATAAGAAGAAAAGGAAACCATTGACTGTAGTAAAGCTTCTATGTTATGGAGAGGCAACGAACTAGATACTTTTGCCTTCTTATCAAACAAAGCACAGATATTTAAGTTGGTGTTGAGAATGATAGACCTATTGGTGCTCACAGAAATTCTTGGATTGTTGCTGCAAGAGATCCTTCGGATACCATTTTTAAAACCATTGTTTTCCTGTAGCTTATCATTGAAAAGACATATGCTGACTCTGCTCAGAGAATGAGGATGCATGTGAACCTTGACTTTCGTGTGATGAATATTTTTGTATTTTGAATGGATCTTATACTCAGAGTCCTGAAGATAGTGAATGAGTGCATATGGGAACATATCTTCTTTTTGATTTGGAGTTGTAATCTTTCTAAATGGGTTATTTTGGTCAAGAGTTTCCCCCAAAATGATCATGCCTTTTTCCATTAATCTTTTCTCTTTTCTCCAGTAATCACGGGATGGGGGGGAAGAAAATTTCATTGTTTTCCTTAACACTTCCAATTTCTCTTTCAGTAGCCTTGTTAGCCAGGATGTCGGCCTCTTGATTTTGTTTTCTCAAAACATGTTTGAAAGTGATCTATCCCAATCCTTTTATATTTTATCTAATCCTCTGGTATATTCTATTGATGGTTGTGTTGCTAGGATTTTTGTCTTTTATCATTGCTTCTATGATGATAGCAGAATTGCCTATTATTATAGGATCCTTGATTGCATATTTTTTAAAAATCCTTGTGCTAGGAGTAAGCTATATGCTTCGGCTTTGTTGTTTGTAGATTCTCCTAGGTCCCATTCATAAGATACAATTATTTTCCCATCCGGATCACTGATTACTCCTCCTGCACTTGATTTTCCTGGGTTGTTTTTTGAGGCTCCATCGAAAAAAAGACTGAACCTTTTTTGCCTTTTCCTCCATTCTTCAAATTCTTTTTCGTTCATCCTTAGTTTCCAATTCTTTGTTGTGAGTGCTTTCTTTGGTCCTGTTGTCCCCTTCTTTTCTGAGATTATTTTTCCATACCAATCTCTCTCTTCTTGCTGGAGATTGTTTTGATCCACTGCTGTCATTCCTTTAGAATTTAAACTTTCAGAAATTAAACTCCAAGTTTTTGAGAGGATTTTTCCTACTCTTGGAATTTGATGTTTAAATATACTTTTGTTTCTGGCTAACCAGATTTTCCAACACAAAACTGAGGGGAGGCATTTCTAAATCCTGATTATTGTAGCCTTGTCCTTCTTTGGGTAAGGATAGCTCTTCTCCCAAAATTTATATAGATCTGGAAGCTAGATTGTGAGGTTTATATAGGTTTCCAACGGACTTGTGATCTAGTTCCAACATTCTCTAGATACCCTGCAATCCAAGAAAAGGTGTTGAATTGACTCTTCCTCTGTCATACACATGACACATCTAGAAGGGCCTTGCATTCTTTTTTTTTTAAGTTGTCAAAGGTTATAATTTTCCCTTTGAGGAGTGTCCAAGTGAATGCTTTGATTTTAGGAAGTCATTCAATTTTCCAGATTACCTTCCATAGACTCCATTCTCGTTGATTTTGCTGGTCTTGGAGGATCTTATACCCTGTTTTTACTGTGTAGTCTTCTCCACTTGGATCCCACATGAAGTCATCCTCTTCCTCGCTGCTTATGGGTGCTTCCCCTGTGAGTTGAAGTTTTAGCTTCTCCCATTGCCCTTTTAATTTTTTTGGGATTAAAGGGATTGTCCAGTCAAGCCAATTGTTCTGGTCCCAAGCTGAGATTGAATATAAATAATTTAAGCCTCTTTAGCCATCCAAGTCTATAAGCCTAGTAGCTCTGGTTGAAGTTTTAGGGGCTCTCTTCCCATTATTCTATTATTCTATGTATATTTATGACGTGCAAAATTTTGTGATAACAATAATGTTATGTTCTCATGATGACATGCAATACTTAGCATGTGGATTATTTTATATGATACTACGATGTTATAACTAATGCATTGGATGTATGTTGAGATGTAGTGATTGACAGGAAATCCACAAATGGGTTGAGAGGTCCAGTTTATTTGATGATCTTGGGGGATCCCATATTTGCGAGGGAGAATATGTAACACCATATGGGATGGGGACAAATTCAATCAACACTACATATGTTAGTGGTTCCTTTATCTTGTATAATACTTGATGGATAACTCTTGAGGGGCTATGGGACTATCTTGAGGAGGCAAAGTGCCTAATATTGTAGTCCAAGTTCCTGATATTGGATTGGGATGCCAAAGTCTGGTGGGGGTGTAAGGAATTCAATGCCTAGGGCCGTGCATCTTAGTGAGTGTGGAGGGCGTGGGCCATCCTTGTGAGATGCCCAAAGTCATTGAGTACTAAGATTGGATCTATGCCTTGGGGTAGATGAGATCTAAGCCTTGGGGATAGGCATAGGCTATGGTATAGACCGATGAGGCTTATGCCTGGTTCTAAAAGTGTGAAAAATGACAGATTCCTTAGGATTTCTCAGACATTGTGGAAACTTTCGATATCTGTTGGTTATACTAGTTCAGTAGAGGGTGTGGGGCAAATGTGAAGTAATAAATAACTAAATAAAATAAAATGTTAAATGATCAATTTAACTTCAGGATGAAGTTCCTTAAAAAGGGAGAGTATGTAATACTCCCTAATAATAATAATATAATAATAATAATAAATAAATATAATATAATATAAATAATATAATATTAAAATATAAATAAATAAATAATACAATAAAGAAAAATAAATAGAGTAAATAAATAGTAAACAATAAAGAGAGAAGATATAATAGTAAACAATAATTAATAATGAGAGAATAAAATAATAAATAAATAAAATAGAAAATAATGAAATGAAGTTCTAAATAAATATATATAAAAGTAAACTATAAAAATAGTAAGAATAAGTTAACAAGAAATAAAAAGGAATAAAATAAGAAATAGTTAAATTAAGAGAAATAATAAATTAAGTAAAACTTAAAATAAAGAAATAAAAATTGGCATGTTGACACATGAAATATGAGCATGCAGTTTCCTTTCCATTTTTTGGTCTATTTAATAGAAAATGAGGAAGATGAGATTCATCAATTCCTTTATCCATTCTCTTGGGAGAAAAGTGTTGTGAGACAAAGAATTCCCTGGCAGTAGTATGTGGATTGAGGTCTCGAGGGTGGTCAACTGTAGAAAGATTATGGGCAGTTGAGCCTATGATTGGGTGGAGAGTCATCCCCAAAATCTTTTTTGTGGTTAATAGAATTCAAAGAGCTTTCAACTCGAAAAACACAAGTAAGGAATATCGTCAATTCAAGTAAGTCATCTCTACTCTTGTTTTTTGAAAATTCTAAGTTAAATAGTAGAATAATTGTGTGTTGACTATTAATCATATAAATTGATGTAATTATTTGTATATTTTAAATGAGGGTTGTTACATGGGGCATACAAAGAAGATGGACATGCTCAGATGCATAAGGGGAAATTGCAAGAGAACTTGCTAAAGAAAAGGCATGAAATCTTAGTGTATGCACATACTCATGAAGCACACTAAGAAGTGTGGTTTAGAGATAATATTTTCATGTTGAGAAGGTAGTGTCATGGTGTGCTTGGATTCCTATTATCACATCAAGACTGTGGAGACCATGAATGTGTGATATGGATTACCATGGAGCCTAACAAGAGGAGGTATGAAATTCTCTGTATTCCTACAAGATAACATGTGGAGACCCTGTAGGTTTTGGATTATTGCAGTGTCAATCAGGTGGAGACATCATGGGCTCTAGATTTTTGTAGTGTTTGATTGGGTGGAGACACATTTTGTTACTGAATCCCAGACAGCAGGTGCAGACACTGTGTCTTCTAGATTCCCATGTGATCTAGTTGACTTGTATTGATGTAAATTTCATTGAGAACTTAACTCCTCAATTTATGAATATAACTTAGGGGTGGTCAACTACAAGAGAGACTATGGTGGAGCTAGCCCATGGTTGGTTTTTATTCATAAAAGTTAATCAAATAAGTATATTCATCTGTACATAAATTGCATTGTAGATGGTAAATGATATAGATGGTAAATGATATTGTTATGGTTTATGACACTGCATGATGGAGGAACGAGCTATTCCTAGTTGCTATAATGAAATGGTTATGTGAATGTTCTTATTATTATGATGGATTTAAGTTCCTATGGTTGTCATACTTTCTTGAGATGCAAATATATTTACATACGCTTTGTATAAATGTTTGTTGTGCACAATTAACTGCTATATTGTGTGGGTTCCATTGTTTGGCACAATCTTGGATATTCGACTAATTGAGATTGTTGATTGTCTATATGCTAAAATGCATGTTTTTGTTAATGGATGTTAGGTCCCTATAATAGTAGTGTAGCCCGCATATTTTTATTGTTGTGCCCCATAGAATCCCACTATTTTTATTGTTATGCCCTTACATTATTATTGTTATGTAGGCCCTAATTATAATTTTACCCTTTAGACTCTATATACTAAGGAGGTTTTTTCATTTTCATCTCTTAAGAATTGTTTATTTATGTGATGTAAAAGGAGCCCCCCTCTCCCCCTCCCCCCCCGCTTGAAGTGTTATTATCAAGCCGTCGATCTATCTTTTCTTATGTTTCTATTTTATTTTGATCTAGATACACAATATTTGGTATTCGAGCTCTTGATCCTAGGTTTTGTTGCTTCAAACAGGTCATCATGGCATTTTCACAGTAATTTTTTTCTGTGATGTTTTAGACATGAAATTTTTATCACATGGAGGAAAAATCTTAATGAATATATTATTAAAAGTTTAGACCTTTGTTTGCTATATTTTCATAGATATGGTCCAAGTAAGTTAGGGTTTTTGTATGCTCTAGAATTCAATCTCAACTAGGTGTCTTGGGGAAAATCAGCATAGCTTTGTCTTCAAGCATAAGATTTGTATTCTATAAAAAGTGACTAAAATTAAATGGACTATAGTTTTTTAGGTACAAGTTTTAGGGCCTAAGGTTTAAATAGTGGCACATGGTACCCCATACAAGTTTTCTCTATTGAACCATCCATAATAAAGTCATTTTGGGAGATTTAACACAACTTTATCTTGAAGAATCCAATCTCAGTTTGACATGTGGCATTGAAAAGAATAAAAAAATTCTTATAGCGGGATGCAATTTCAGATCTTGGGATGCCAAAATAACAAATATAAAATAGTTTCAATGTCATCCATATCAACAAGCTCAAAATCAAACTCTTAAAATGTATGTATTTTTAAATTTTCTTATTTTTTGTATTAAAAATCAGTTGGAAGTGATTCAAAATGCATAATGAAGCATATATATCATTAATTGGTTCCAAATTCCTCCAAAAAAAATGCTACACCCATTAAGCCCTCATAATTCTCTACCATGATGCATGTATAATAGGAAGAAATGTAACATGATATATTAAAAGTATTAGACGAAGTGCAACAAATTTCACTCTCACAAAGATCAACCAAAGATGAACTGAAATTGATGATGAATGGTTTAAAAGAAAACATAAAAGTGGGTATGAAAGGGGACATGGAAGGTGCGAATGCCGTTTTAAAAGAAAAAATAGAGGGTTTGATAAAGTTGCTACAAATGCTTCCTAATGGTGATAAGGTATTACATGAAACACATGATTAGAACAAAAGGAATGAGAATCATGATTTGAGAGACTCTAAATTTTGGTTTAAGACCAACCATATTCCAAATATCGATATGGGAAAGGTTGATGGCAAGGATTCAGTAACGTGGATACTATATATGTAGTAGTTATTTGATCTACACAATGTGCAACACACATAAAAGGTATGCATTGGATCTTTATATTTAGAACCTAATTAGTTTGTGTGGTATCGATGGCTTTGTTCTCATAAATCACTTGTCACTTGGACAAGTTTTATGGAGGAATTGATAGCACATTATGAGGATAGAAAGACCAATAACTTCTTTAGCCAATTGATAAGTCTCAAATAAAAGAGCTCATTTAGGGAGCACATTGAAAACTTCCAAAGATTGAATATCAAGATAATTGATATTCCAGAGGAGCATTTGATTGATGCCTTCATAGGGAATTTAAAGGATGACATCCAACATGACATTTTCCATTGGGAACCTAAGTCATTGGAGAGTGAATTCAAGGCGGAAAGAAAAACTATGGCAATAAGGAGGTCTACCACTCACAACTATAAAGATGGAAGTATTGCTACTCCTAGCCTCCCATAACCTACAAGGTTGACACCAAAACACTTGGAGGAAAAAGGAGCAAAAGGGATTTGCTATAGTTGTGATAAAAAATCAAATAAGAGTTATAAGTGTGTTGATAAGAAATTCTTTTACATATATTTTGAAGAGGAGGAAGAAAAGGAACAAGAAACATGAAAATAAGAAGATATACACTAGGAACCAACCGTAGGGGTTGAAAAATAATGACCATATACTATAATATAGTGGCAAGAATTACCAATCCTCAAACTCTCAAGATAGAAGGATATACGAAGAAGAAAAATGTAATAGTGTTGATTGATTAAGGTAGTACCTTTATTCATTATAAGATAGCCAAGGATTTGAATTACTTTCTACATCTAGCAATAGAGTGTCAAGTGATGTTTGCAGATGGAGGAACTATAAATTGCTCAAGGAAGTGCCATAATATGAAGTTGACCATGGGGGAATATGTATTGAATAGTCCAATTCTTTCAATTCCAATTTGTGGTGTTGATCTTGTAGTATAAGTCCAATGGTTACAATATTTGGGGATGATAGCTTTTAATTTTCAAGAAAATTTCTTCAAATTTTTCTAGGAAGGAAAGGAAATTGAATTAAGGGGCATCGCAAGGAAACTTGGGAATAGAATCAACTCTAATGGCATGACAAAGATTTTGAAGAAGGAACAATGAGGGGTAATTGCACTATTATTCCCACTAGATGTTCAAACATCTAAGTTATCCACTTCTCTAGATATCCAAAGAGTCCTTGAAAATCATTCTAAGGTGTTTGAGACTCCCATAGGTCTCCCACCTATTCATGATCATGATCATGCTATTCACTTGATTCTAGGAAGTGTTCCTCCAAACATTATACCTTATAGATATCCCTATGCCCAAAAGTGTGAAATTGAACATATGGTTGTATAAATGCTAGAGGCGAGTATAATTCAACCTAGCCAAAGCTCCTTCTCCTCTCTAGTAGTATTGGTGCATAAGAAGGATGGATCATGGCATATGTGTTCAGATTATAGGGAGCTAAACAAGCACACTATTAAAGGTAAATTTCCCAATTTGGTCATTGATGAATTTTTGGATGAACTATATGGATAAATTTACTTCAATAGGATGGATCTTTGTTCAATATATCATCAAATTAGAATGAAGACATAAGACATTCTGAAAACAATAGTCAGAACTGATGAAGGTCTTTATGCATTTTTGGTTATGCCCTTTGGCCTTACTAATGCACCTTCCACATTTCATGGGTTGATGAATTCCACTTTCAAACCTACCCTTAGAAAATTTGTGCTATAGTTTTTGATCATATACTAATCTGCAACAAGTCTTCGAAAGATCATGTTCAACATGTTGACATGTTGGTCAAATTATTGGAGAAGAAACAATTGTATGTAAAACCCTCGAAATGTTTCTTTGGGGTACAAGAAGTGGAATTTTTGGGTCATATTGTATCTCACGAGGGTTTTAAGGTAGACCTTAACAAAAAAATCCTTCAAGGAATGGAATATAGAGTTGATATGATTCTTGGGTTGATAGGGTATTATCACAAGTTTGTTAAGAATTATGGGAACATAGCAGCACCTCTAACAACATTACTGAATAAATATGCATTTTTTGGGATCTAGACGCAACTTACGCTTTTGAATATCTTAAAGAGGCAATGTGTCGAGCTCTGATCTTAGCTAGACCAAACTTCACAAAAAAGTTTATTGTGGAATGTGATGCCAAAGGAAATGGCATTGGTGTTGTTTTAATGCAAGAAGAAAGACCCATTGCTTTTGAATGGCGTTAAATAAAGGGAAAGTATTTACAAAAACCTATTTATGAGAATGAAATGTTGGCAATACTACATGCCTTGAAGTAATGACACCCTTACCTAATGGGAAGACACTTTGAGGTAAAAACAAATCATGATAGTATTTCAAAATTTCGGCTCCTAAGAGTTGAGTAATTTAGATGTAAGACTTTTGAATATATAATTCTTACATCTAAAGATAATGATTGTCTTAAATACTTCTTGGAACAAATATTATCATAATAAGAGTAGAAAAAATGGGTCACAAAGATGTTGGGTTATGACTTTCAAATCATCTACAAACAAGGGAAGAAAAATGTTGTTGTAGATGCACTCTCAATAAGGGATGAGGATATGGATACATTTCTCTGTGGAATTTATATTGTCTGACTTGATTGGATAAATGAAGCAAGGGATGAATGGAAGAATGATGAAGAGGTGTATACACTCATTGAAAAATTTCATCAAGATCCCAAAGTATCTGATACATTTAACTAGAAAAATTATTCACTGTGGTAGAAGGATCACTTATATCTATGTAAGAACTCCCAACTCAAACAAAAGTATTTTTTGGAATTGCACACCTCTCCTATAAGAGGGCACTCAAGATTTTTAAAAACTTACCACAAGGTCAAGAAGTTAATTTTTTGGGATGGCCTTAAGTTTGTTATTCATAATTTTGTCGCATAATGTTTGTTTTTCCAACAAAATAAATTTGAGACAATAGCCATTCCAAGTTAGCATTGGGAGGATCTCTCAATTGATTTTATTATAGGTTTACCCAATTCCAAAGGAAAGAGTGTCAACATGGTGGTATTTGAGAGACTTACCACATATATACACTTTTGTGCACTATCTCATCCTTTAAAAGCTAGTACAGTCACTACTGCATTTGTGGAAAGAATTCAAAAGCTACATGGAAACTGAAAAATTATTTTAAGTGACAAAGATCTTGTTTTAACTAGAAATTTTTAGTTAGAATTATTTCCGTGTCTTAGTACTCAGTTAGATCATATCTCATCTTATCATTCTCAATTTGATGGGAAAATTGAGATAGTGAAAAAATGTTTTGAAGAATATATTCGTTACTTTCTATTTGATAAAAAAACACAATGGGTTAGGTGGTTACCTTTAACATAATAATGGTATAACACTTCCTTCCATATTGTCACAAAAATGACCCCATTTATGGTGTTGTTGGCGGTGATGGAAATCTATCATATAAGGGGTTCTCCTCGATATGAAGTCCCAACAAGACCTCACATCGTTTGGAGTAGGAGACCCATCTGGAGTATCGACTAAACCACCATAACTCAAAGGTTTGACTTGGCTTCAAGTGGTAACATAAGAGATTATACACATAACCTTTGAAACAAACAAGTAAGTTGAAACTATGAATCACACATTTGCATTGCATAAAAGGATATTTCCACGAGAGGGAAAGAGAGAGAGAGACTCCATAAGGAAAGTAATAGTACTATACTAAGAGAGACACACAAGAGCAAGGAAAGATTCATTAATTAACCTACAAATTAGTTCACAAGATAATAACGATTCATGGAAAAATATACAACAAAAATTCAACATGATAAATAACAAAGCCAATAAAATAGTTCATTTTCTTTAGTATGTATGAACTCAACATATACCACAAACATCTAAATAATAGTGTTACAAAAATGCATTAAAGTGTGCTGGGTCAATGAGATTCTGATAATTGAGTGAAAGTTCCAAGTAAAAAATTACAATGGTGAGGCACTAACTCCAATAGTGGAACATTAAGTCACTAATTTTTCCTCCAAGGAATGATCTTCTCACTTATTCCAATTTAGAGGAGCCAAGGCTAGCTCTTAAAAGTACAAGCCTCCAAAATCCCTTTGCTTGAGCTATGATATTTCTTTTATAACAAGAGGAGTGACCTTTCATATCCCCCATGACTCTTGGAATTCTAAGTGACCCTTGAAATTATATAAGACTCTTGGACTTTTCCTGGTGACTGTTTTTTCCACATGTGACTCATGGACTTCCACATATTTACATATTCTCGTTATTTCTTGAAAATACATAATTACATTCCACATCATGTGGCTAAGTACATGGACTGCATGGAATAGTGATGACACTTTGAGAGGCCATGATTTGACAATTGTGAAATAATACTTCATTGCATTGTATCCTTGTCAAGTGCCTCTCTTTGTTGCTATGTATTCATTTCTTCATGATAGATCTGATATGTACTTTATCTTCACCTTCGAAAGGGTCTTGGATTAGTGTTGGAACATTCTGATTCATCATTCTATCATGGTCTATGATCTCTTCATGTCTTCGTGATGGTTCTTCTTTGTGCTTATTCTCTACAAATATTTCTTTGTTTCTTCTCCTTGAAATATTCTTTGAACATCATCTTTCCATGTTGAGGTGGTACACTTGCCAATGAAGTTCACTCATAACAAGGCAAGATCAGTCTGGAAATCACCTATTCTACCATTACTTTTCTCATGGAAGAAGTTTATTTTGATAGGTCTGTGTAGGATATGAGAGAGAGGCTTGTTGGGAAATTCACAGTTGAGCTCAATAGTGGCTAGGGGGTGACCCCACTACCCATTGAAACTACACAATGCACTATAAGAAGTGACTATTCAGGGTCCATCACAATGAGCAAGTGCAAGAGACAAGGTTGATGAGCCTACTAAATGAAACTGCACAGTGCTAAATGGAGAGGGAGGCAATGACTACGTAGGTGAGATTCACAGTGACTGAGGGAAGGTATCATTGTGCACTGGAAATGTACAATGCATAGAGGGAGGAAAGGAGGAACATGGCATGGTGTAGTGAGGGTTTCTAGTCAGCAGAGGAGCTAAGACTAAGCACTACAGCTGTGCAATGTGTGTTGCTTGATGGGTATATCCCTATGATTGCGTATTTGTGGGTTGTAGTGGCTCAAAGGTGAAACCATTGTCCACCAGGAATGCGCAATGTGCAACATGAGGCTCACTAGTTGAGGAGATTGCGCAGTGGGTTGAGGGAAGAAACTGGAAAGTTAATTCACTTTGCCTTGAGGGTGTTCACTACAACATGAAGGGAAATAAGCCTTTGTATTATTATCATTGCAAGGGGATGGAGAACACCTTGATATAAACTAGAAGTGCTCCGTGCACTATACAAGGCAGAATTGATCAAGGCTCAGTGCAGTGTGTTAGTAAAAGCAACAAGGGTTCAATGACTATGCTTTGAAGGTGCTTAATGCACAATAATAGGAGCTTTCTCTGAGAAAGGATTAGTGCACAAGTTGAGGAAGTTAAGATTGGTTAACAAGGCTCATGGGTAGGCAATGCTCATCACCAGGTTGAGGATTCATTAGAGAAATTTTGACATAAAAAATGGGCCTCAAAACAAAAAGGTACAACCCAAATCAATTTTATAAGAACCAGTAGGATTAAATATGATGATGTCAACCATGGGGGATGATTCACCATTTTTGGAGTAAATGAGTAAACATATTAAAAAATAAAAAAGGTAAAAAAACTATATTTTGAACTCATATTTTGAAGTCATCTCCCTACATTTTTACTCAAAGTTCGAGTGTGAACACTCCTTGGATGTGAAATTTAGTTCCTCAACCAAGGAGTACCCATGTTGCATACTTTTGATGGACCCTGCTACAGGAAAAATAAAAAATACATGAAAAACAATGATAAAAATCACATTTTTTCATGTATTTATCATTTTTTGTGTAGCAATGTTCATCAAAAGTATGTAACATGGGTACTCCTTGGATGAGGAATTAAATTCCACATCCAATGAGTGCTCCTGCTCAAAATTTGAGTAAAACTATAGGGAGACGAGTTGAAAATATGAGTTGAAAAAGTAGTTTTTTTTTCCTTTTTTCCCTATAAAATTTGATGATGTAATCTAATATTATTTTATTATTTCCACTATTATTTTATAATATTCCTTAGGAGGCCCATTTTAGACTTCAAAATTTCTCTAATGAGCACTTTGATAACTTGCACCTGGCAAGAGGATGAAGAAGAGCTCCAAGATGGCTAAGTGTGGGACCAGTGAAATAAGAGAAAGAAAGACATTGAAATAAGTCTCAAACACATATCGCACACATGGATGCTAATAATTACAAGCCAAGGGAATGCACATGACTCACAATCAAGGGTCACACCTTGAAACAATAACAAATAAACACTTAGTTTTGCGACACTTAGAATACAACTTGCGACATGAGTGTTGATTATAACCCCAAAAGTGTGCAGGTGATGTAGTTCGGGTCACCTTGGCTACCAATAACACTAGGTTGTTCCACTCACATCTTTGTATTAATGTCAAATTCAACAGTATTTCAGGAAACATTAACATATGAAATCAACTCAAGAATATGGTTTTACTTTGATAAATTCAATGATAGATTTTCCTCTCTCCTTCAACTCTTTTTCTCACCTCAATTCATAAATTCAATTGCATACACTTCAACTTAACAAATAGTGCAATGAGTAGGCCAAATGAACATTTAAAAACTAAACACACAATCCCAAAAAAAAATTGTTCGTTCACAACAAAATGATTTTGTAGTACCCATTAAAACCCTTTAGGCATTGTGAATTGATTTCATAGTGCCCCTTCAAAAATATGTATGGCAGTTTTTGGGAAGATGAAAGGACCTGACCTTGTTCCCAATCGACTCTCCACAACCTTGGGTGGTTCCTTGATGTAGTAAATGATTTTATACGCCCTTCTTCTCTGGGATTTTCTATGATAAATTTTCCAATCGAAAAAACAATCAAAGAGGATTTTTTTTTGTTTGTTTTTTGTTTGACAACATTTCCAAAACAGAGTGATAGGTTTTCATTGATACAACATTCAAATCACTGTAAATCCCACACATTCACTACTCTAGAACAAAGTGAATGATCCCACTCGCCTTTGTTCGTTAATGTTTGCACACTAGCTCAAATTTAACTATTAGAAATCCAATTAAACATACATAACAACATTCAAAACAGGGTGCTCTATATTGCTACTATAACAACACTCCTATTACTAACATAAAACCAAACAATCACCATTCATGGGTGCAACGAACATTCCTCCACCGAGTTTCAAAACCATTGCGACAAGAATGCCAAAGATACATGAAAAAACCACACGACAGCTGAAGCCACAATGTACCAGCTCTTAATATCAATCAATCCGACAAATTACAGGGTCTAAAAATTAACCAAACACACATGAATAAATTATGAAATTAATAACAGTTTACAACATAAATTTATTTAGGTTAACTACAAAACTTCAACTCATTTCATAATCACCCAACTTATAGCCCCAAATTGTTGTTTATTATGCCATTCACACAAAAATACATTTTGTTCACACAGATTGAAGGTACAGGCATTTGAAAAACCTCAAAATTGTAGTTACATAGAAGGACAACGAGTTCCTCTCTACTCTCTCTCTCTCCTCTCTTCTCTCAAAATATTCTCTTTTTCTTCTCTTTTTTTGTTCTCCTCCCCAAACACTCTTTTCTTATTGTTTCCCAATTTAAATTGATCATAAAAACCAAGAGTCACAATGGGCGAATTGTTTCCCCTTCTCCACAAAATAAGGGAAATTGAAAACTATATTTACATTAGAAAATATCTTCTCCAACTTATTCTAAAAAAAAAAATCACTTCCTAATGTAAATATTTACAATTTCTTAAACTTTTAAAAAAAATTCCCAACATTACCATATGACCATCCCATCACATTGTTAAGATCTTGTCCAAACTCTCACTTCTTGTGCTGGGTCTATGAACCTGCATCATATTGCCAAGGTGAAAAAAGATTCATGGTCTCCTAACCATGTGTTGATGAAGTGAATTTTCCTTGATCCCAAGCTTTATGTTGTAGCTGGTCCTTCTCCTTGTCATGTTGCTACTCTACTATTTTCTCATTCTATAGTGTTCCTCCTTCTTGATGAAAACTTGCTCTACCATCTGCAACACGCCATCCTTTATTCTCCTCTTCCTCGCATACCCCTTCTGCTGATGCTTATTCAACATTAGCTTCCTTACTTATTCAATCTCAATGTCCAACTTATCCTTGGGATGACGCAAATCATTGTTTCCTTGATGAACTTTATCATTGCTATCCCTTTCTAACATCCTGGTGATTGAAGCTAACTCCTCCATTCCTAGATCTTCCTTGAAAATGTTGTATCTTTTTGGGGGTTGATCTTATCTTCCCTATACTAGTTATATTATTTCCTTATGGAAAATTTATCTTTCATTCCTCCATAGTTGTTTAAGACACTTGTATGTCTTTCCTCCTGCTTCCCTTTAGAAAATATATCACCATCTCCTTGCTGGAACATATTGTTTATATCCTCTAACTATTGCATCTCATTTTTCGTCTCATCAAAATTTGTAGAATTTCTATGGTTTCCATCTTCTATATTTCCTATTAGCCACTTTTTTAAAAATTCAATTAAAACAATTTTATTGACACAAGGAAATTGTTCATGACATTCTACCTCAATTTCTTTGGGTGCAATATACATATCTATGTTATTAGACATATATAAATTATCTTCTCCTTTTGTATCCTCTCCCACAATTTAGCCAACAACTGTAGTTCAACATCACACCTTACAAGCACTCTGTCTTTCTCTAGAACATAAATCAGGTTCTGCTTTTCCTTCCTCATCTCTAATTTATGATTATGTTCAACTTCAATTGTTTGCACAAACATTTCTTCAACTTCGCCATTTATAATAGAATTCAAATTTTGTACATTCTTCTTCATCTTTGTAATAATGTCCAAATATTGTCCACCATTCTTTTCTAAACCTGCATTCACACACAAATTGTCAGTTTCAAAATCACAAGGCCTTATAGCCTCAGTCGATGCTTCTGACACCATTTCTTCAAGTTGATCTCCATTCTCCAAATAATATGTGACTCCTAATGATATCCTCATCCAACATCTTCTTCATCACTGTCATCCTCTCCAAGGATGGATCCTTGTTCTGGTGTACAAATGTACACTATCTCTTTCTCAATTTCTCCAAGCATCATTTCCTCATAAAACACTAAAGCTTTGAAGCTGCCCATAAAATATTCATCTACTTCATCCACAATAACAACATACTCATTAATATCCACACACATGGTTTCATCAACCTTAAGCTTCTCTTCCATGGCTGCAATTACCCATGGCACATATTCTTCATCTTGCTATCCTTTGTCTTCCTTCCAACCTCTATAACAACACTTAGTGACTGTTTCTCCTCTCTCCACATAAAAAAATCAATGCTTTGTCCTTCACCTAGAACAACTCTTGCATTCATACACCAAATTTTAAAATCAAAATCATCATGGTTTGTATCCTCCATTAACACCTCAACCATCATATGTTGATTGTCCTCAAAACTTGTGAGCCTCTCAACTAGTCTCTCATCAACATTTTTTTCATGTTGGTATTCAATTGCCAAATTTCCCATCAGATTTTAAGCTAGTATCATTTCAACATTATCATTCTCTCTTTCTTCAAGGTTTACTCCTTGTTTAAGTTCACAAAGAACTTCTTCTTTAATAATTGTACTTTTCTGCAACTCAACTCCTTTGAGATTTTCCTCCAACTGATCTTTTATCTTATGTTCAAACTCCTTGAGTTTCTCCATCAACTGAGCATTTTATCTCTGTCTCAGCTTCACCTGCAACAAATTCCATTTTACTTTCTTCAGGAGAGTCCATATGTAACCTTGGTCTTCCTCATATTTCTATAGAAGTCCTCTCATCAATTGTAGCTGTAATTAGATTTCATCTACTTCTCTATCAAGTTTTTCCCAACTTGATCTACTATGTATTCTATTTGAACCTTTAGTTTCAATATCAATAGTCACAAATTTCCTTCTTCCATGAGATTCTCCCTGCTCACGGTGAGCTGCATACAAGGCACTGCAAGAAGCTGACTTCACCAAATTTTTTGTAAATATCATACTAAACTCTTCCATGACTAGTCTTCTCTTGGTATTTCTACTAACTCCTTCCTCTGGAATCTTATTCTGAGCACTCTATGCTCTTCTAGCTTCTGCATTCAATTTACTCACCTTCTTCATGTGAGAATTTTTCTTTTCTTCCCCACTTTCTATTACAAGGTTCCTTGCCATAATCCTCAACTGAAAACATTCATCACTACTAATTGTAATCAGTAATTAATCCATGGTTGTCTGAAAACAAAATACCATTACCTCCTTGTTTAATATTCACTTGAACACACAACTGTTGCTGCAAAATTATTCTTACTGCCATCATCCCTTTGCTATTGCAGGCCTTCTTGTTCTTTAAATTAGCACCATTATTCTTCTTGATTGCTTCCTAAGTCAATATGTTTTACTTCAAGGTAGACAACCTCCATTATCTCTACACAACACCTCACAATCAACAAACCTCAATTCAATTTAATTTGAAAACAAAGATTTACCTCAATCTGCTGTAAACTCTGCTTCCTCAAAGAGCTTCCTATATCTTTCTCTAAGAGATGTAAAGCTAAAATCTTTCCATGGATCTAATACCACTTGATGCAATCTAGGTCACCTCGGTTGCCAATAACCCTAGGCTACTCCACTCACACCTTCGTATTAAATTGAAATTCAACAATATTTCATGAAGCATTAACATATGCAGTCAACTCAAGAATATGGATTTACTTTGATAAATTCCATTAGATATTTTCCTCTCACCTTCCACTATTTTTCTCACCTCATTTTATAAATCCAATTACATACTCTTTAACTTAAGAAATAGTGCAACGAGTCGGCCAAACAAACATTTAAAAACCAAACACGCAATCCTGAAAATTTTCTATCCAGTTGCTACAAGATGATTTCATAGCGCCCATTAAAATCTTGTGGGCACTATAAAATGATTTCATAGCACCCCTTAAAAAAAATGTATTGCGATTTCAGGGAAGATGAAACGACTTGACCTTGTTCCCATTTGACCCTCCACGACCTTGGGTGGCTCCTTGATGCAGTAAATGATTTCATACGCCTTTCTTATCTGGGATTTGCTATGCTAAATTTTTCCAATCAAACAAATAGTCAAACAGGTTTTTATTTTTATTTACTGCTTGACAACATTTTGAAAAGACAGTGCTAGGTCTCACTATAACAACATTCAAACCGTTGTAATTCTCACACATTCACTACTCCATAAAATAGCGAATAATCCCACTCACCTTTCTTCATTAAGTTTTGCATGCTAGCTCAATTTTAACTATCAAAAATCCAATTTAAAGGACGTGATGACATTCAAAACAAGGTACTTTGTCTTGATGCTATAACAACACTCTTGTTACTAACATAAAACCACCCAACCACCATTCCAAGGCACAATGAACATTCCTCCACCGGGTTTGAAAACCATTGCAACAAGAATTCCAAAGATACATGAACAAACCACACAATAGTCAAAGCCACAATGTACCAACTCTTAATATCAATCAATCCAACAAATTACAGGGCCTCAAAAATGACTAAACAAGCATGAATAATTATGAAATTAATAACAGTTCACAACAAAAATTTATTCAGGGTAACTACAAAACTTCGACTCATTTCATAATCACCCAACTTACAACCCCAAATTGTTGTTTATTGCATCATTCACACAAAAATACCTTTTGTTCACATATTGAAGGTACATGCATCTACAAAACCTCATAACTGTATTTATACAAAAGGACAATGAGTTCCTCTCTACTCTCCCTCTCTCCTCTCTTCTCTCAGAAGATTCTCTTTTTCTTCTCTTTTTTTTCTCCTCCCCAAACACTCTTTTATTATTGTTTCCCAAAAGTAACTAATGATGACAACCAAGAGTCACAACGAGTGAATCGATTCCCCTTCTCCACAAAATAAGGGAAACTAAAAATTATATTTACTTTAGAAAGTACCTTCTCCAACTTATTATAAAAATCAAAATTCAATTCCTAATGTAAATATTAAAAATTTCTTAAACATTTGAAATTTTCTCTTAGCATTACCATGTGACCGTCCCATCACATAGGTAAGCTCTTGTCAAGAATCTCACATCTTGTTCTTATGATATATAGACTCATCTAATGTAGAATAGTGCGTTAGAGCTACCACTTGTAGCGCATCGAGGTGTGACACATGTAGGAGCAATAACTGTAGTGACAGGAGACAACTGCGATTGTAAGAAAATGTGAAAACGACACTTGCAAAATCTAAAGAAGTGAAAATGACACATGCAAGAGCGAAAATAAAGTGAAAACGATGCTTCTAAAGAAGTGAAAATGACACATGCAAGAGTGAAAATTAAGTGAAAACAATGCTTGTTAAATTGAAAAGAAGTGAAAATGATAGTCGTGAAAGCGAAAGCGACACTTGCGAAAACAAAGGTGCACAAAAGCAACAATTAAGAAAACTCGCTAGAATATTAGAACAATTAAAAAAGTGAGAGGGACTATCAAATGATATTGTGCACTGACTGTCAGCATAGGTTGTGCCTTTTACATTGCACAAGCACTATTTCTAGAGATTACGCAAGCCTTACTTTTAGGAGCTACACGATTCCTATCTAAGATTGCATAGAAATACGTGCATTTATCTACTAATCAAGGATTGAGCATGTATGGGCAAGTAACTTTGACACTTGGAATCTAAGAAGAAGATTTGAGTGCTTAGAAAAACATCAATCGACCATGAAGTGACTATGAGTCACATGGAACGACAAATTGTAAGATCCTTAGTAGGGTCCAAAATTCAAGTGTAGGCAAAATTTTGGAGGGTGTTTGTTGCAGCAACAACAAGAACTTATGGATATCACCCACCATATGTCACATTGTCTTTAAGAGATAATTCTAAAGTTCAAGCAGTGGAAGATCACATCAAACTTCAACAACAAGTTCTCCAATTCTTAAAGGATAACCCGACTCTCATGCAAAATGAAATGAAACAACAAGAAAATCAACATTGTAGTGAAAGATATATTAATGTGGGCAATTGGGTATTTTTATAGCTACAACCATACAAAAAATATCCCTCAAACAAGATATGAAGGATAATAAATTATCACCCAAGTATTATGGACCTTACAAGGTGTTGTAAACGATGGGTACTATGGCACACAAATGGGAAATACCTTCATCTTTGCGAGTACACCCAATTTTCCATGTTTCATGCTTAAATAAGGTTATATGTGACAAGCTCATAGTTCAAACTGTATTCCCATAACTTGACGAAGAAGGAATAAACATATTGGAGCTTGAAGAAAACACATAAATAAGAATTTGACAACTACAAAATCAAACAATTTTGGAGTATCTCATTAAGTGGAAGAACTTACTCGATGAAGATTCCATATGGGAGGATGTGTATTTTATACAAAAGTATCCATAACTACTCAAGCAATGAGGACACCACTCTTTTGAAGGAGAGAGGCATGTTAGGTCCCTATAATACTAGTGTAGCCCCCATATTGTTATTGTTGTGCCCCATAGAAGGCTACTATTGTTATTGTTGTGACCTCACATTATTATTATTATGTAAGCCCTAATTATATTTTGATCCTTTAGACTCCTATATATACCAAGGAGGTCTCGTCGTTTGAATTGTCTAAGAATTATTCATTTATGTGATGGAAAAGGAGGTTTCCCCCCCGAAGTGGCTTATTATCAACTCGTTGATCTATATTTTCTTATGTTTCTCTATTATTTTGATCTGAATATACAATAATGGATTTTGTGCTAAGTGGCATACTATGTTGATCTTGTGCTTGAAATTATAGAGTATTGTTAGCCATGGTAGGCTTGCACAAGTGTTGGTTAATAGGCATGCTAATAGTCTTATTACTAACAATAGGGATGTTTATAATGCCATGAATGATTTGTGCAGGGATAAGGGCTTTATCCCTATGGAACTCTGGTGTTTTTTCCAACAATAGGTATCAAAGGAAGGCTTGTGAAAATTCCCTAGATCCCTTAAGTTCCTAAGTTAGAAGACTAAAAAGGACAAGATTGTTTGCAAGTTAAGGATTTTATATTAAGGATAACCACTGTGATTACCTTAAGGGTAGGTTTATCATTAATTATTAGATTAAAGATTAATCTCATGTCGCGTCTCATCACCGTGTGATAACCCCTTGGACTAGGCATAATAGACAGAAAGCACGATGGCAAGGACTAACAAAAGAGGATGGGGAAATTTACATTGCACAATTTGTTTAATGCCAGGCTTCAATTGAGTACTTTTTAGACTTGGGTGCGGTTAATATATAACACGATAAAAGTATCTTCTGTCTATAAATGGGAGAGAATGAAATTGCAAAAATGGGGGACCCAATCTTGTGGGTCCCCGAATCTAATTGAGGTGGTAGACACCATAAACGAAAGGTAGGTCTACATGAACACCACATGAGGAGTATAGAGGATGTTGACTAGATGGCATGGAAAGACTACTAACGTGGCACACTATCAACATGACACATGTCAGTAAAGAGCGATCATCTTGGAGGGCCAAATGGATGGAGTTGAACTCTTTTGGTCCTAATTGCTCTCTAAAGTTTTGTTGGTTGACTACATGACCGTTGGTTTGTGGATGATAAGGAGAATATCCTCTAACATATCAATATCTACAAAGCCATTAGGAGTGGTTGCTTCCAAGTAGGTGGGTGCCTGTAGCTTATTGAGGGCTGGTGCCTCCAATAGATGAGTGTCTATGGGTAGTTGTGGAAGTGGTGTCTTCCATTAGGTTGTGGCCTGGAGTGAGTGGGTGCTCGCATATCACAAGTCTATGCTTGCACAATGGTGGGTTCCAGTGGATTATGTAAATAAGATTTTACATAATAATAAGAACAAGACAAAGTGTACGATGGTTTTTCTCCTAGAATGGTTTCCACATAATATCGTGTGTCCTCATGCATTTTATGAAGTTCTAGTTTCTTCTATTATGGCTTATTTGTATATGCATTATCTGCTTCTCATGTATTTGTCTATATCTTCTATTATATATTGTGGTTATCATTAAATATTTTGTTAGTTGTTGAGATAAAAGAGTAAAAAGTCGTAATTGATGATCCATTAGTATAATATTGATTCACCCCCCCCTCTCATTATTGTCAAGCTCCCAACAACTTCATTCAAGAAGTAGGCTAGATGATGGAAAGAACTCATCAAGGCATATGTAGAAATCTTTGAGGAATAACTATCTATAGATCATCATAAGGTTGTCAGCTGCCGAGTTGATCAAATAGAAGAAATTTTTTCTCGTTTGTAGAAAGATAGTTTGGATTTTCCACAGTAGTAGGTGAATTTTGTCGACATTTTGAATTCCAAAGAAGATCCATCACTAGGACAATGAATGAAAGAAGAGTCAAAGCGAAGGATGAATAAATAATAAATGAAAAAAATTAAAACCTAAAAGGGTCGACTAAAAACCCTAAAAAAAAAAAAAATTATAAAACCTAAACCTAAATTAATATTATTAACATACTTATAAAACTAATAAATGAAAAATGAAATACTTGTTATAAACAAAAAATATTATATAAATAATAATTAATAATAATTATCTATTTTATATATAAATAATACTTATAAATAAATAAATAATTATTAATAGTAAATAATATAATTTATTTATTTATAATAATTATAGCAATTGAATTTTTAAATATTAATGATATTAATAAATTAACTAAGAATCCTAAAATTAAATGAAAATTGGGAATAAATAATAATAACATAAAAAAGTTTATATTTATATGTTATTAATTTGAGCACTAAAGTAATTGTGAGTTAATATTATTGGAATTAATATTTATTAACTAAATTATATTTAATTTAATTATTTAAAAAATTAAAGATAAGGACAAAAAGTTATATCTGGGACGTTATCCCTGATAAGAATTGGAAGAAATAATATGTCTAATTAGAGGAAGCCAATTTCCATTGATCTTGATCCCACCATCCCTGTTGAGATTATGTCGATGTTTCATAATCTCAAGAGCTTCTGTGATTTTCCTCTTATGATTATGCTCTTTCCTAGCTATAATCCTGACACTTTTCAAAGCAAACATGATGCATGGTCCTTGAGGAGTTTTTTGCAAGGGATGAAGTGCGTGATATTTCATTCTTAATATCAGCTCTGTGCTCTGTCATCTCAAGAATTGAGTTCGGAAATAATTAATATTCTCAGCAAAGGCTTGACGGTTGTTGTTGCACCAAAGTACATTCTGATAGAGAACATCATTTGTAACATTGAGGAAGGGATTCATGGCCTCTCCTTTGAGGAAAAAGAAGTATTAAGACAAGAATGTTCCGTCATAATGAGGAAAGCTAAACCCCCAAAGAACAATTTAAATAAAGATGAAGAAGTTTCTCTTAAGTCCCTTTGTAATAATGACCAAATTGTGGTTCTTAAGGTAGATAATGGAAGGGAAGCAGTTGTTTTGGAAAAATATGATTATATTCGTAAAATGTATGACTATCTTAACTACAGTATTTATAAGAAACTTAACACAAACCCCATACCCAAGGTCGTAAAATAGGCCAAGAAGGCAATTATGGAGTCTAACCTTGACAAGAAGTTAAAGAAGAGGTTAAATATTTCCTATGAAGTTATCCCTAGAACTTATAGGTTGCCAAAACCCACAAAGAAGGGATTCCTCTTAGACCAATAGTCAATACCATTGGATACCCTACCTATGAATTGGCAAAGTATGTTGCCAATATCCTAAAAACTCTTGTTGGAAACACCGGTTCTTTTATTAAAGACTCAAATGATTTTGTAAAACTTATTAAAAATGAAAGGGTGGAAAAAGGTGTCATTCTTGTGACTTTTTACATAGTGTCCTTATTTACCAAAATTCCCTTGGATGAGGTTGTTCATGTTATTAAAGAGGTCATTGATTCAAAAACAACAAAACTTGCTGAGATATGTTTGTGTTCCACTTTTTCATCTTCCAAGGAAGTTATTATAGTTAATATACGGAGTCGCAATGGGATCACACTCTCACCAATTGCTGCTAACTTATACATGGAGTGCTTTGAGAAGAAATCACTTGATTCATACCCTTTAAAACTATCTTGGTGGAAGCGTTTTGTTGATGGCACCAACGTAAAAATGACTCATGGTAGGGAAAAACTTGATAAGTTTTTCAATCACCTTAATTCTATCTCCTATGAAATAAAATTTACTATGGAACTAGAAGAGAATAGAAGCATTCCATTTTTAGATTCCCTTATTATCAGAAAGGAGGATGGTACTTTGGGACATCAAGTATTTACGAAGAAAATTCACAGAAAGCTACCTCCAGGCTGAATATTATCATCATCCTTCTCAAAAGTTTGGTGTCCTTAACACTCTTGTTGTTAGGGCCCTTAGAATATTTGACTCTACGCACCTTGATGAAAAGAGAAAAAATACTTAAACTCTGTATTTAAAAGTATAGGTTATAAGGAAAAGGAAATTAAGAAAGCTATAAAAAGATTTGGAGGAAAGGTCTTCTCCCAAATCTGTCGAGCTCGATGAGGTAAAGTATTCCTACCATACATTCAAGGAGTTAGATATAGTATTGCAAAGATTTTGGGTAAGAAAGAAATATTCACTCAATTTACAACATCAAAAATAATAAAACAAAGAACGAGGTCTGTTAAGGATAATATCGATCAAAATCAAGTTAAGGGAGCTTATAAAATTGATTGTTCTCGTGGAAAATGTTATATTGGAGAGACATGGTGCTCATTGCAAAGAAGACTGAAAGAGCATGGAGCTGACATTAAGAATGAAAGATCACACACTTCAGCCCTTGTAGAATACTCCTCAAAGAACATGAACCATGTTTTCTCATAAAGTGCTAGGATTATAGCTAGGGAAGAGCATTATCAAAAAAGGAAAATCAGGGAAGTTATTGAGATTATGAAACATTCACAAAATATCCATAGGAATGGTGAGATCAAGGTCAGTGGAAACTGGTTTCCTCTAATCAGTCAAATTAATTCCTCCAATTCTTCTCAGGTATAGCTTCCTAGGTATAATTTTCTATCCTTATCTTTAATTTATTAAATAATTTAATTTAATTAAATAAAATTAAAATAAATAAATAAATAATATTAATTAGGTCAACATTAATAAACTTTAAATAATAATTTTTTCTTTATTATTAATTTACTTTCCAATTTTCATTAATTTTTAGGACTCTTGATTAATTTATTATTATTCATTAATAATTATAAAAATTTAATTGTTATAATTATTATAATAAATAATATTTTTATTTAAATAATTATGTATTTATAATAAATAAATAATAATAATTATTTTATAATAAATAAATAATTATTATAATAAATAATAATTATGATTATTAATTATTTATTTATAATAATTAATTCAATGATTTCATTTATTAGATTTATTAAGTGTTTTGATAATATTAATTTAGGTTTATGTTTTCAATTTATTTTATTTTTTAGGGATTTTAGTTGGCCTTTTTAGGTTTTATTTTTCTTCATTTATTATTTATTCATCCTTCACTTTGAATTTTCTTTCATTCATTGTCTCGATGATGGATACTCTTTGGGATTTGAAACACCGACAAAGTTCACCTACTACTGTGGAAAATACGAACTATATTTCTACAAAAAAAGGCCACAAAAGTTTAAATTCTATTTTTTTTTTCTCATATAGGTTACCCACCTTGGTAGGTAACAAGTACATATGATTCTAGGGACTAAATATGCAGCTACAAGAGTTTCCAAATAAATGCTAAAAGAGACCTAACATTTCCTATTAAACAAATATGTCCATGATCCTTGGTTGATCACTAATCCAATTATAATTAAAGGATGATTAAGATAAAGCGTACATTCATCCTTTGATATGAAGGTCAAAATTATTCACAATCGAGCCATTCCTTAAGTGAAGGTCCAATAGAAGAAATACAAACCTAATGATTCCACCTAGGAAATAGAGCATTCCATTCCATAAAGGGAATTTCTCAATTTAATTTGATCAATATGGGTACGCTAAGGTTGACTCTTCTTTTAAAGGGGATGGAAAACATATAACATGAGTTAGCATGATCAAATTTTCATTTTGTTTTTCTTCCTTTGAATAATTTTTAAAGCTCTTATATGTCATTGCTACCATTCAGAGGGACATGCTTTTCATAATTTAGCCATTGTTTGTGGTCTATTGGTTTGAACATTCCCATAGAGGATGAATGGAATGAATAGACATGGGGGAATTCACTAGTAGAATAGGCACTAGTGAAGATCCCCATGGTGGTTTTAGCTAGCACAAAAGACTCATTAAGTCTATATTTCTTCTAGTATACCATTACATGGGAGAAGGAATTTTTTTGAATCCGTACTTATCTTAAATTGTAGAAACCTTGGTGTTTATTAATATTTGTTAATATGGAAACTATAAAAAAATTGGTTATATTTTTGTAAAAGTATTCAAAATTTTAAGGATTTTATATATATCCTAACAAATTTTGATGATTTTTTAAAGAAAATAATTTTATCCTACAAAACTTGGGCAAATTGTTATTGGAAAAAATGGTAAATTGACATTTCACTTTTGGAAAAAAAATAGAAAAATAGCCCCATGGAAAAGTTTCGCTGCTTAAAATATTTTCATTTCTTAAGAAATGGCTTGATTGTAAAGGATTTGTGATCTTCATTTTAAGGAAAAATGTAGGATTTATTTGGATCTATCCTTTCTATCCGATTTGAATAAGTGGCCAATCACGAATGTGATCTATGCGATGCACATATTAACATAAATCATAGGCACATCTTAGTGGATTAATGGAAATAACAAAAACAAGAAAATTAATAGGCACAATAAGGGACAATAGCAATCTCTATGATAGTCATAACTAGCATGATTTTTGTAGCTTTGATTAGATTGGGCTCAATGGAGAGCGCCTTAATATAATAGTTATGAATGTTCACTTTTTAATTTTTAAATCAAGTGAACTATTACTTTTCCTTGGTTGGTCCTAATTAGTCCAACTTCTCTTTCATCTAACCAATGTAGCAAACAAGGATTTTGATATTTCTAATTTCATATATCTACTAAATGATTTACTTCACTTGTATGTTTCCACTTCTAGAGTGGGTTTTGAGACACTCCATCTTCAATTTTTTTTCCTCATTTCATATGGTATTCCTTACTTTATTTATGAATGTCCTTATGCAAATGTGAATGATTTCAATATTGTCCTATTTTATCAAAACTTGAATTTTATCCACATAACATCAAGTCATATAATTCTTTTTATTGTAGATTGCAAATAAATATGGACATTCTTATTCAATGATATTCTCATACAAAAGTTAGAGGAGATAATATCCTATTGACCTAATTCTAGTATGATAATGTTACAATTGTTGTGGTTTAAACTGATCACATTATGTCCATAGATTGGATGTAAACTTGTATTTTTTGTAATCCATTTTCATAAAAGAATAACAAATTTCACTATGAAAAAAGTTAAATTATTCTTGTGTTGATTATGATTTGAATTCATCACATTAGATCCATCGATTAGACATAACAATCATGGTTCTTAAAATCCATTCTTATACGAGATGTGGAAATTTCATGGAAATAATATAAGATTTGTTGTGCTTATTGTGGCTACGTTAGATCCATAGATTGCATGTATAAATCATTATATTCCAATGCATTCTCAAAATAGTTTTTTTGGTGCTACTAAAATTTAAAAAAATCAAATCAAATGTACACCTCCTATTTAAAGAAGGTTAATCACTACCCATATCCATGTGGGATTAGATAATTTTCTAACTTTGGAAACATTTCCCCCTCATCTTGGCCCAAAAGAGCTTGTTGAAATTGTGTTCAATGACATTGTAGTTGCAAGTGGGGAACCAATGTTTTATAGGGAATTATAATTATTTGATTATGAACGGTTTCATGTAGCACAAATATTTGAATCCAAATGGATGACATATATAAAGGGGGGTTGAGTATCAGTTGGAATATCAATTTTCTTGCTAGTAATGAATGTGACAAATTTAGACATAGAAGGATGTAGTGTTGCAAAATTGAATGTTAAAGGAGAGCTATATGATAAAATTGAATTACCTCCTTGTTATCTCTACGACAAACACCCTCCAAAATTTTCCCTACACTTGAATTTTGGAGCCTCCTTGTGATCTTATGATATGTCTTTTTCAAGTTTTTCATAGTCTCTTCATGATCGGTTAATGTTTTTATAAGCACTCAAGTCCTCTTCTAAAGATTCTAAGTGTTGAAACCACTTGCTTACACATGTTTTTATTTTCATGCATTCATTATCACCCCCTTTTCAGCAAGGCTAGCAGTCAATGTCTACCCTTGAAGATAGGAATTTTTCCATCTTGAAAAATTGTGCTTGTGCAGTCTTTGGAAATAGTTCTTGCGCAGTCCTTAATGACATCAACTATGCAGTCCCTGGTGGAAGACATTGTGCAACTCCTCTACATTGAACAGTCCATGATGGTAGTGATTGTACATTTCATAGAGACAATGACTCCACAATTCTTATAGACAATCAATGCACATGTACAAATAATAATGAGAATGAAATTATTCCAATCAATGTTGTCGCACTTCTTAGTGGCAACGACCTCACTCCTGTCTGCTCTCCTTGTATAAATAGTCTAACTCATAGATCTTTACAATGTTTCCTTTCGATTCTGAGATTTCTGCACTTTGGAACAAAAGGAGCACTCTCTCACTCTCAATTGCAATTGTACTATCATTCTATGAGTTTCTTGTTGGCATTATGAATCAGGTTTAGCACCATGACACAGGTGTTGTCCTTGATGGCAACTCACTCAAATGACAGACCACAATTCAGGCTCTCAGAATGAAAGAAAATGAGGTATACACAGGTTCCTCTTAACAAAGCCGCGTATACACGTAGTATTACTGATCAAAAGAAGCGTATACATATGCACGCACTTTCATGCAAAGAAAAGTGCGTACATGTGGGAAAACTTATTTTTGGTCCATGGTATTTAGTCCACTATATTTGAACCTATGGTTTTGGACCTTGGTATTGCATCCAAAGTGTTGAACCCAGGTATTGGGTCCCTAGTATTGGTTCTAAATGGTTTTGGACCATGGTATTGAGTAAGGCCTAAGACTATAAAAGGGGAAGGAGATCTTTAGAAAAAGGCAATTCACAGAAGTATTGAATATCTTATGATGAGAAAGATCTAGAATTGGGTTATGGTGCATCTAAACCAAGGAGGAACCTGAGCACTAAAAGATGGATAAGTTCTATTGATGGATCAAGATCTTAAGGCTTGAATAGTAGTATCATTGTGTGGTTTTTGGTTTGTTATATTTGGCGCATGATTAGATCTATAAATCTGATAATCTGGGTATAATTGATGTCTGAACAAGTGAACAGGGTAAATTGTCTTTTATAGATCTGTACGCAGGTTCGGCACAGCAGAAGCGCGTATACACGCTGGTTCAATAATTCAAAACAACATATACGCTGTTTGACCTTAAGATAGAAGCGTATGCATGAAGGTTTCTACATTTTGGAGTAGCGTACGTCTCACAAAATATGTTTAAGCTGCTTCTATTTATTCCTGTAGTGTTCTGGGTTCAGAGTTGGTGTCTGGTTACTGTTACTATTTTTTGGTTACAAAATTCTGAGAAGTTATTGGTTGATTCAGTATTGGTTTGTACAAAGGATATTGGTTGATGCAGATATACTTGATGTTTGATTGATGTTATTCATGGATCCAGTCTGAAAAATTATGAAATGTGGTCCCTGGAAGAAAAGAGAAGGTTGTAGCCTTTTGTAGGTCAGCACCTACGTACTAGTACCTCAGCTAGTACAAGAGCTAAGGGGGTTGTAGCTCCCTTCCAGGAGAAG
>APFE030328918.1:4935-17101 GCA_000404065.3 Pinus taeda
CAGGCCAACTCCTTCAGCAGGGCAAGTGGTTCACCAGGGAATAGGTTCAGCAGAAGTTTCCTCTTCTCATGGAGGAGCTCAACGCAATGGGGACCATTGCTTCCTAAGGGGGGAGGAATGATCCAGGTGGATATTGGTGGCCACCTGCCAAGTCCACCTGGACCCCAACCATTGTCTTTCCCAGCATTTTCAGTTTCCTTAATTGTAGCACAACTTACTATTTTTAGCAGTTTTTCGGGTCCTGAACTTCCGGAGCCGTTTTGAGGCCCTAAACGACGTTTTTTGGGGAATCCGGGGGCAACATGGGTCCATGGAAATGTTGCCCGTTCCAACAATGATAGTGCTCGGATAGATCTTTCTAATGAGCTATTGTACGCGTCAAACGGAGATCATATGCCAAAGTTACGACCCCGGGAAGTTGATGTACTAACTTACCCCCAAACGGGGCCCACAGTTTGGCGTTTCATCTCCTAGGGTTAGGTTTTTGAATGTTAAGGGTTTTTCATTGTTTCTCAACAATAAATAGGCCTTTGAGCCTCATTGTAACTCAGTTCAGAGGCATGTAGCCATCACATCTCTTCTCAGAGATAAGCTACCATCGCCCTAGCTAGTTTTTTTTCCATTTCTGATTGTAAGCATGTTTCAGTATTTTCCATTAATGAAATGAAGTATTATTTCCACTGCATCTTTGTGTATATGGTTATCTCTGTAATTTGTTGCGTTCCTGTTTAAATCCGGATCAACTTGATGGTTCATTGATTCAGTCAATCGTACTAGTGATTCCTGCATGTGCGTGAGATGTTCCCGACCTCATGAAGGGGTGGCCCTTTAGGTAGCCCCCTACATTCCTGTATGACCACAGATGTTAATCCAGCCTCAGATGTTGTTCTATAGATCTAATGGGTTTTGTTTTAGCCACTTGTAGTGCCCGTGGCATGCATGTCTCCTTCAGATTATCCATTTAGATCTTCAAATCCCTTTCCTATTCAGTAGGGCTTTTTCAGTTGTCATCCCCCCTCACCATGTGAGCTTGAGGGACATTATGTTGCATGAACTCAGATATTATTATATCCAGTCCTTGCATGTCTTTCCAAGCGCATTATGTATATGGGATCCATTGTATTATTTTCTAGCCCATTAATGCCAGCATATCATGTATCATGTACATTGTAGCTCAGCCCAACATTGTTGAACTCACCATTATTATTTGTACATGGTCATTTATGTCCTCCCTTGCATTGATTTAGCTATCTCTCTCTCTCTCTCCCTCTGACTCCCCTTTGGTGTCTCGTGGAAGTGTAACCTACAATGTACTTCGGTCATATGATTTTCTACAAACAGTCATATGTTTGGGGGAAATCTGTTATCACCAAAAATGATCACCTAGCCATTTCTAACTAGGTGGATTGAAATACACCATGTAGGATTAAGCTTACCATAGTAAAATCACTTTCACCGTAGGAAATAATTTAGTAAACCATTTTTATTAAATTATTTTCTAATTAAAATAAAATAAAAAACCCTGTGAGAATAATTGAATAGATGATTATTTATTTAATTTTCTCCAAGAATAATTATTAAATCATTGTTTGATAATTATTCCTTGTCACATTTGACTAAATATCCTACGAATAATTAAATAAATAACTATTTATTTATTATTCCTTATTTACATTCTTGGAATAATTGTTAAATCATTATTTAATAATTATTTCAATTTTGCACCATTCTTAATCATCGTGAAATAATTAATAAATCATTTTATTTTTTAATTATTTCTAAATAAAGATATTTGACCATTTTAAATATCTTTTCCCTCTCCAAAAAATATAATAAAGTGTTCCTAGCGGTTAGATCTTCATTTGGTCAACATTATTTTCTTATTCTCCATTTTCGAGATTAACTCGGTACTTTGTTATAAACAGGAGGGTTTTCCATTCATTCTTCACCATGATCATTATCATCGTCACCATTATCGTCTCTTTTCTTTTGAGCTCCCAATTGAGTTCTCCACATTGTTCTAGGTTTTTCACATATTGAGAGAGAAGATCGACTAGTGAAGCATCAAGGACATCAAAGGACCTCCCATGGAGGGGGATTCATAGACCCTTTTTGTAGATTTCCTTCACCAGGTGTCATCAATAAAAGAATTTATTCATCTTAAATTCTTTCCATTTGGGTTATTGCATTGGATATCTCTATTGTTGTTTGTTGTTTTCAATCATATATGTTATTTTTGTTGCAGGTTTTTCCACTTTTTATTGAAGATCTGAAGCGTAAGTAGCCATAAATTGTTGTTAGGGTCACTTGTCACCTAATGACTTAAGTGAAGTGTTTTTGGTACACCTTCCAAGAAATTTCACTCTTACACAAAAATATTTGGATTTGTGGCGAGAAGACAAATCCTCAATGGAATCATAATGACGCATGAAAAAATTCATTTTCTAAAGAGCTAGAGGAAGTAGGGGATGTTGGTGAAACTCAACCTATCCAAAGCCTATGATAGAATGAATTGCGTGTTCCTCCTCCATACATTGGTGGTGTTCGGGTTCTTGGGGCAATGGATTAGATAAATCAATTTGTTTATATCCACATATTTATATTGTATCCTCCTCAATGGATATCCAATGAGCACCTTCATATCATCTAGAGGTTTGCATCAAGGGGATCCTCTTTCTCCTTTCATGTTCATTATAGCAGTAAGAGGGCTAGGCAAATCCTTGGATGCTATAGTGCATTCAGGCAATATCAAAGGGTTGAAAGTACCTAATACATATCTAAGAACAATGAATCAAAAATTTATAGATGCCAATTATCTCTTTGGAGAACCGCCTATGTGGGAAAAGAGAACCATCATTTTCAATTCTGGAGGACTTTCAAGAAGCAACAAGTATGTTAATCAATAACTAAAAACCCGACCTATACATTTTCAACACCTGAATACCTATTCAAAATTATTTTCATCGCTTGATGGGATTTCAAATTGACTCCTTACCAATTAAGTACTTTGGGATTCCACTTGTGGCCAACCCCTTAAGGATCTCCTGCTGGAAGGAAGTATGTAATAATCTCTCCAAAATACTAACAAACTGGACCTTCAAAACCCTCAATTTAGCAAGTTGAGCAACATTATTAAAACTAGTCCTTAAGCAATCTCAATCTATCAACTATTTGTCCTCTTGGCCTGAAGGAGAATATATTCTAAAACTGTAGCAACCCTCACGAGATTTCTTTGGTGCGTAACTGATTCCAATAATAAATCGGCCTTAGACTCATGGGACAAGATCAGTTTACCTAGGCTCCGTGGAGGACTGGGTCTTCATGATCTAGAGTTGTTGAGCAAGGTGATGGGAACCAAATTGTGGTGGCCTTGGCTACAGGGGGCTTAGAATTGTGGAAAAGGATCTAGGACAAAATTTATGGTCAAAATTACTCTCGGTCAGAAAATATCCAATCAAAGGACTTCTTAATAGGATCAGTATCATGGAATCTGGCAAAGAGGGATAGCAATATCATTAAAGAGATCTTCTTCTAGGAGATCCATGATGGAACTAATGCAAGGATCTGGGAACATTCTTGGCAACAACTCCTTATACTAGATAAAAGCACATAATTGAACACTATTAAAGCATTCCTACACACTCAAAATGCCCATTCAATGAGAGATTATTAGAAACCACCAAGTCTACAGGATGAATGAGGAAGTTAGAAATCAAAGGTGGAATGGCATACGAGAGATGGAATTCAAAACTTGACAATATTCAATAACGCGCTTTGGAACTGTTGTATCCTAGTCCAGGAAGGAGTCGATGGATTGAGATGGGGATACAGGTATAAAGGTATGTTATAAAATAAAGAAGCTTACCACCTTGCAGCAAGTTTTGCTTCCCTCCCAAAAGATCCCTTATGGCACAACATATGGTGTTACAATCTATGGCTAAAGGTAGCCCATTTCCTTTGGTTGGTGGAGTGAAGACGTATACTAAATCTGGAGAATCTCCTACAAAAAGGTTACATCAGCCCATCTAGATGTATGGTATTTCAAACTCAAGATAAATCCATTGATAATCTACTAAATTATTACTCAGGAGGTGAAACTTTGTGGCTTTGTTTGGAAGAAACCTTTGGACACACAAATCGATCAAGGAACAATATTAGGGAAATGATCATGCAATGGAGAATTTCCTTCTTCAAAAATCCTATTGTCATTTGAGCTTAGGTGTTGGTACTTGGATTTCTTCTTTGTAATATATGGAAAGGAAAAAACAAGCTCATCATCAAAGATTTGATCACTCCCTGACTATTCATTTGGAATACCATAAAATAAAAAATGCGAGAGTCAATACTAGCAGGGAACTAGGCAGAAGACGATTGGAAAGCAAATGGGGAGGAAATCTTGATCCTGGCATGCCTAATTTAATCTTCATCGATGTTCGGTCCACCAAAGCTCTCAAGGTCACAGGAACAAGTAGATTCCCCCTCCTCTTTTGTCCCCCCCCCCCTCTAGAATGATTTGTGAAGATTAACTTCAATGGAGCATCAAAAGGAAATCAAGGTCTAGTAGGATATGGTGGCATCTTTAGGAATTTGACAGGAAATCCCCTTGGGATCTATGATGGGTATTAGGTTTCAACAACGAATAACATAGCCGAATTCATAGCTCTCAAAAAAGGTCTGATGCTAACGAGACAATTAGGGATTTCAAAAATCCAAATTACAGGGGGCTAAACAATGTTGGTCTAAGAGACACAAAAAATGTTGAAAGGCACCCCATCGTCAAAGGTGATTGAGAGATTGTGATTGGAAACCTAAGAAATTCAAATAAGAGAGCTTCTTCTATCCTTTCCCTATGCAATCACCTCTCATACCAGATGAAAAAACAATGCAGTGGTGGATTGGATAGCCAATTGGGGGCTTATAGACTCACATCACGAATTTTCCTTGGGATGGCCTCCGTATTTGCCTCCCTAGGACCTAGAGAACATGGGTAAGATGATCAATCAGGACAACTCTTCCCCGATGGGGGTGTGTAAGGTGATAAGTGTGTGGGTGACGAATGGGTAAGTGGTACGGAGTTTGGTCTCAGGAAATTCCAACCAAATGGCATGATGCGTTGTGATGGTAAAATAGGAGGCCAACCCAAGTGCTGCAAGTCAAGAAGAAGCATCGAGAAGGTGGCTCGGACTAATAAAAACCGTGAATTCACCATTTGGTGTTGCATTTTTTTGCTAGTTTTGGTAGAGTGGGTTAAAGGGATTGAGGTAGTTGAGTGTGCACAGGCATTCAACCTATGCATTCCCACTGGTGTGGGCCTAACTAGAGCGAGAGGAATTGTTCGAGGGCAGTATGAGGTTGTTGGGTGCCTAGTCCTTGCGAAGGTGAAAATGGTTTAGGATCCTGGTGATGGTGATTGTAACTATATTCCAGAGGGTGTTGTCGTTGAATTCTACCTATGGACGAGTATGTTTTGCTTCAGAGGTAATTTTCGTTTTGGTGTTAACATTCTAATACGTCATTTCAGTCTCCCTTCCTTTTCTTGTTGGTGGCCTCCAGTTATTCTGCAACCTTGGACCCCCTCAACCAACCTCCCTGGTGGTAGCAGGGCTTCTCAAAAGCAACAGGGAGGAGCGTGGCAACACCGGGGTTGGAGTGTCGGGCAGCTTTTGGGTTCGAAGCGTCCTAGTGAAGGCACTCTCTTGGAGAGTTGGGGTGAAGAGACTTCAAATTTGAGGGTGAGGCTCATTAGTTCTTTGTTTTAGGGTGGGAGTGTCCCTTCTTCTCAACATGACTAGAGGATGAGAGGGGTTAACAGCACAGAACTTGGATTGGATTATTGTCGTGTTGAGACAACAAGGGAGTGCTCAGCATGGTGCTGGCCATTGCGGACAACCTGGGGACTGGGCCGAGCAGGTGAAGGAGCAAGAAAGGGATGGTGTGGTGCCAAAGGGGGAGATAGCCCAGGACAGCACCACGTCGCCAGGGAGTGTGGTGCAACCTCTGATGCTAGAATCAATCGCCAAACAATTGCATGATATATATGCAAGTTTGGACATTCTCCATGAGCAAAGGTATGATGATAGAAATGAGCTTATAGCCTACATCAATGACTTGCAATTCTCGAATGCCTCGCTTTAGTTCATTGCATCTTGCCCAAGTCCTGTGAAAGGCTAGATGAAATCGGAGCGAGGCTAAATCATATCAATTTTCATGTTCATGAAGGGCATGGTCATCTTGGTGTCCCTAGAAACACTCAGGCAATAAATTCTCCAATATAATATAATTATTGCTAATTTTTTTGTATTATCTGTGTTTTGGGCAATAAAACTAATATGTTTTTAGGTTCTTGTAAAAAAAAAATTATGTTTTTAAATTTTGCACTACTCTCTTACCTAACAAATCCAGTGGAAGTAAAAAATAAGAAAAGAGAGAAATTTCTACATAAATGTAATCCATTCTTAAAAACTAAAATAAATACTTCGTTTACAAAAAAATATATTGGCTAATTTAAAAATTGATTCATAGAAACTTTATAATGAAAAAGTATCTCATAAAAAAATCAGACTTCTTGTATTATTGGAAAAAGCTTGTTCAACAACAACGAATTGTATTTATTTTTCCCGTGAATAATCAAAGAAGATGTGTGCGTTATTTCGTTGCACTTACATTTATGCGTGTGATTATATTAAAGAGTTTTCCCAAAACCCATCATTATAATGGAGTTGGAATGTAAGTTGCAATGTAAATGTAGAATTATTATTTTAATAAAGTTTGGTATGTTAATTTATAATTTAAATTAGATGGTATGGAAAATTCAAAATTATAATTTTTATGATTTTTTTTTATTTTTTAATTAAAAAAAAATTACATTATTTATTAAATATTATAAATAAATATATAATATTTAGTTACATAATAATATTTTTAAAAAAATATATAAATAAAGAGATAATTTAGAAATAATAAAGATGGTGATCGGATTAATATGGAGTCTTTAGAAATTGAAAAAATTTAAAGGGCAATCTTTCGGTTGTAATCAGATTTACTTAAATGAAAATCTTTAAAAATTGAAAAAATCAAAAGTCAAATTCTTTTGGTTACAATCAGATTTACCTAAAATGAAATTTATCTTTTTATAATTAACCTCATATACATTAATAAATGAAATTTCTCTTAATATCAAATGCTAAAAATATATATATATATATTGTATATATATTAATATCCACCAAATAATACATGAAATATGAATATATCTCACATATATACAATTATTAGCCATAATTTTTTGCTAAAGATTACTTTTCATTTAAGATGATAAATAATCCAATCAATTAATATTATATATTATTATTATTTATATTTTCACTTATTTTAAATGATTAATTTTATGATAATATTGTCGTATTAAATTTTATTAATAAATAATGTCTTAAAAATAGAAAGAGATAAGTGAAAAGCAAACTAAAATTTATTCGATATTTTTACTATTACTCTAACTCACCTACTTACAGAATGAAGAAATTCCATTTGTATAAGAATGTAGTGTACCGACCAGTTGCATATGAAGGGAAGGGTCTGTGATGTAGGGAAACTACGAAACTTCAACTGCATCATTAAGAGTATTTATTTTTCCTTTTTACACCGTTTGAGAGTTCTCTCACATTTATGTTTTTGGAATTATTTGAAATTTAGTATTTTTATAAATTTATAAATTTAATATATTTAATTTATAAATATAAGGTTCTGGATGTGATGGGATGTTCTAAGAAGCAATCGGTGATGGCATGAGGATGTGACGGGATGTTCTAAGAAGCAACCAGTGATGGCATGAGGATGTACATTCTCATGGTTTGGGTATGACAGTTGGATTAGCTACCTAACTAGTTCAAACATGGGGGCATGCAGTGTGCAGAGAGATGTGTTAGCATTGTGTTGGAGTATCATGGTAGCAGTTTACATGAGGACAACACATGATGAGGTCGACACGATATGTTGCAGTAGGCATGTAGCTTGAGATGGAGGGGCCAGCCTTCCACGATGGAGAGCAGCATGTGGAGATTGTGACAGGGTGGTCGATGATCATGAATTGAGATGATTTCTGATGTATGACATACTGATGGGGTGTATACCTTGGTATGGTAATCTTGGTGGATAGCTACCAGGATGGTATGTTGTCGAGGACGACAACGATTTCAGGTGGGGGAGGATGTAACGACCTGCGTTCTGCCGGTGAAGTGCGACCACGGGTGAGGCTTGAACGAGCTGTAGTTGGACGAAGTGCGAGCTCTCTCTCTCTTGAGTGTGCGATGGTGTTATGCGCATACGAGGATTGGGCTAGCATGTTTATATGGTGTAAAACATATGGAGGCCAACCACACTTGGAAACAAAGGCCGACTTGAAGTTAAGGATGTTTGCAATGAAGTGTGGGCGTGGGGAGGTCGATTGGGCAAGCCACAACCTTGCCTTACGGTTGGTATATATTGCAAGTGTGTGGATGGCATTTGGACATCGTTCATCGATCATCATCTCTCAACAACACTTGGACGCAGGGCGAAGGCGGAGCGGAAGTGCAGGTTGTGCGAAGTCGTCGTGCGGGGCTGCACGATGGGCAACCCAGGCGGGCGCCCGTGCAGGGCTGCATGACGGGCAACCTGGGGTGAGGGCGTCTGTGTAGGCGTGCACGACGGATGACCGGGTGAGGGCGCCCATGCAGAGCTACACGACGAGTGACCGAGTTGGGCGTGCGGGTGACCGTGAGGGTGTCCAGGTAGGCGTGCACGACGGGCGGCCAGGTGAGGGCATCCGTGCAGGCGTGCACGACGAGCGGCCCAAATAGGGCATCCGCTGAACGAAGTGTTGGTCGACACGGTGAGGTTGTGCGGACGAGCGGCCAGGTGAGGGTGTGTCGTGCACGACGAAACAGTGGAGACGAAGGTTTCAATCGGAGGTCGTAGAGTTGGGCAAGCGGTACTACGTGCTGTTTCACACAATTTGGGCGTTTGTCAAGGGTTGGCAAGTAGGACTGTGTGTGGGCAGGTATACACGGTTTGGGCGTTTGCTGACCAAGGAAGTGCAAGCCGGGTGAAGACATGTGACGAGTTGAATGACGAGTTGGTGAGTCGTGCGACAACTATGCGGAGGTGCCGACGAGCTGGGCAATTGAGTTTGCCGAAGTTGTAAATTTGGTTAAGTATAAATTTGGGGTTTCCCAAGGACTTAGCCTATACTTTGTAAAAGTGGAAAAATTGTATATATATTGATATCGGGCAGACTCATATTGCAGGGAGTTGCCCCTCCCTTTATACTGTTGTGCATTTCTCTTGTATAATGCTGTTGATAATGAATGTGTATGGGTGTTCATTGGTATAAAGGAAACATAATAATACTTGGTAACGAAAATAAAACTAAGTATAGAATGTTAAGGTAGTCTACAATCGTAAGTATTGGTGAAAAGAAAACGATTGGTAGTGTCGCACCTCGCCTAGCACGGTTGGAAGACTATCGTAGGCTTGGGGGCGTGACAATGGAGATCTCATAAGGGCATAAAACTATACAATGGAAATGAAACCTGGCTCAAGGTAAAATCAATGGTCGCTCGAAAGTTAGGTCATGTCTAATCTTGAAACATTAACTATATAAATAACCAATCAAAATTTAAATATAAATAAATAAATAATCTATACAGATTGATTTTTCCCATTTATTTTATTTATAATTTAATTTTTTATTTATCAAAAAGAAGTAAATGATAAACTTATTACAATGTATTTTCAAAATTATCTAAATGGTAGGTAAATACATCAAAAAAATTATCTCTTGATCCATCTCTTATTGCCAAAATTAATAATAAATAAACTAAATTATAGATTTATTTTAAATTATTATTATTATTATTAAAAAAAATTAATATATAAATTAATACATTAAAAGAAAACATATAAGCAATAAGATTTTACAATGAAGAATAACCTTTATTTTTACAATAGATATTCTTAACCATTTTGAAAATAAATCTCAACCTTTGATTTGTGTATACTTAAAAATAATATAGCTTAAATCCCTACCATCCAAATTATAAATAAAATTTTGGAAACCTTAGTTTAAAATAAACATGTCTATATACATAAATTTTATGTGGATATTTTATAGATGTTAAATAGCATTAAATACCTACAATACATCTATTACTTTTTGATAATTAAATTTAAATTCTAGAATTCATATTTCAAAATATACCAGAGGTAATAATTGATTTATTTTTATAATTTATTGAATACATATGTATAATTGATTTGATTTTAATCATTTTTATTAAAAAAATAATATGTAATAGTTATGAAGATTTTGTTAGTTGAATTCTAGTGTAAAGGCAAGAGGAAACAATTAGATTGATATTGAATCTTATGAGTATCATAAAAGTGTAAAGTACAACAAAATGTAAAATACAAAATAAAAGAAATTCAAAATTCAACATGGTAAACAAATTGTTCCACACTACATTCGGTAGTTAAACAAGTTTGCAATATATTTCATATGTTATAAATATATTACTTAGTATGGCAAATAGTTTATCTTTCCAAACACATTGTTATTGGTTTGCATAACTATTTAAACTATTTCTTAATGCTTTTAAAAAAAAAAATTAAGTTTGATTTATAATTTACACAATTGGTTTATATTTTGCTTATAATCAATTTACAATTAATTCATTTCAAATTTTAAAAATGAAAATACATTTCAAAACATCAACCATAATTTCTAATTTCCATAATCTATTAATCATGGAGCAACTTATCATGGAACTTATTAATATAAATAATGTACTTCATAAGTAAAATATTTCAATGTCATATTAAGTAAATATTTCAATGTCAACTAATATTTACAATGAAAAAAAAATCATGGTTAAAACATTTTTAAGCATTTCAAGTAATGTTATTATTTTATATTTGAGCTATATTTTTTTTGTCAATTTTATCTTTGAGATGCAAACATTTTTTTTTCCAAATTTTGCATTTAAAAAAAAATACACAAGAAGAAATTATATCGCTCTAAACACTTTTTATATTTTTATATTCGTGATTAAAATAGATCAACACTGATCTTTAAAGAAAAAACTAATAAGACAAGCTTGCGACTTGTAAATTTGTTATTGAATAATTGCTAACTAATTTTAGAGCACAAATTCATTCATGCTACTTCACCTAATTCTTCACTCATCCTACACTGAAAATTCATAGTTGAGCTACTTTTATACACTTGTAGTTGAAAATTAAAGGAATCTTTCATAGAACACTCCTTCAAATCATTAAAATCTAAACCACACTCAGTTACTAAATTTATGACAAACACATAATTGATCTTGTGGAGATTCGTGGCATAAGCTAGTCAAACCTTATACTCTTCATTTGTGTGAAGACACATATTCCTCTCGAGATTCAAGTTCCCATAAGTCAGCCTCGTGATCCAATATCAAATGCCCAAACTTCTCATAGAGGTTTTCCACGTTAAATTTTCCACTATCAAACACATGTGGCAGCATACAAATATATATATATATATATATTATATATATATAGGTACTTTGTTATTAATCGAAGAAGATGTAACCCACATTCTTCTAGCCTAGCAAAAGATTGGAGTGGACAATATGATTTTCAAACATGATGAGGGACATCTTAACGCCAGATTGCATGGAATTTATTTGCACCATAGTGAACACTTACGAAAATACCTTGTTATATATTTGCTTATAAATAAATGAATATTATAAATAATAATGAGGAACTTATCATGGATGAATTTATTAGAATTGCAATAATCTTAAATCCCTAGGATATTGGTGGGTGGGGAGCCACATTGCATGAATCTATTTTTTTTAATTTTCTAAAAGTAATGGACCATTTCGCTAAATAAAATGTTCTTATATATAAATGAATGTTATAAATAATAATGAGGAACTTATTAGAATTGGAATAATCTCAAATTCCTTCGAAATTGATGGGTAGAGAGTCACTAATTTCTTAAATTTATTAAAATTAATGGACCATTTTGCTAAATAAAATTTGCTTATATATAAATGAATGTTATAGATAATATTGAGGAACTTATTAGAATTGGAATAATCTCAACATGGATGAACTTATTAGAATTGGAATATTTTGA